>PVKM010004913.1:0-50017 GCA_004027735.1 Carollia perspicillata
TTATATTCCCCTTTCCCAGCTGTCCTGGGATTATCTGATCTATGGAACAAAATTTTTTACCATAAATGTATATATGTATGCTTAATTAACACTGACAGATTTCTTGTCAGTGGTTGGTATATTAATCTGGCAAACAATTTTTCTATCAACCTGCCAAATTTTTGATTCTTTGAAAGTCTGCCAATCTAATTCTTAATGTCTGTAAATATGGGGAACCCTTCATTTAGACTTCCTTGAAACAGTGGCCCACCTTCTTGCTGCTCTTATTACAATTCTTTTAGATTGTTCTATTTCTTGTTCTCTTCTGCTCAAAACCCTGGAAGGTCATCCCCTTGCTCAGAGGGTAGATTTGCCTGGCCTGCTATCAAAGCCAGCTCATTTTTGACTAAGCCCTCTTTGAATTCTTCTTTCCTTTTTTCTCCTGTAAATACACCTAGCTTTGTATCTTCACCATCAGCCAAAATATCCCTTAGATTCCTCTTGAGAGTTTTCATATTCACTTTCCCTGTGTGTCACGTTTCCCAGTGCATTGCGAAGGGGTATTTACAGTAGCCTTTTGGAAATACAAATTAGACAAACAAGAAAGGGCCTTAGAAACCACGTGGACTTTCATTTTCAACAATCTTAGATCATTTTTGGGATGACTCAAGATGCAAGAATAATAATTTTTTTAGAAGTCTAAAGTACCTCTCATTCATTTAATCTTACATATATTCATTCAAGAATATATGTTGAATCCTATTAAATCCTTGTATACTGGGGATGTTATGGTGGTCAAAGAATGTATGTGGATTCTATTTAGGCATTAATAAAATAATCACAGAAATAAATGTAAAATTGCATGAGAGCTGTGAAAGGGAGAGATGGTGCCTTGAGAATTTACCATCATCAAGGTTGGGGAAGGGTCTTAGGAAGTGATATTTGACTATGAGAGGAATGACATGATTGTATTTGCATTTTAAAAGATTATTCAGATTGACTCTGTTGGATGGGGGACCAAAAGTATTTGAGTGGGAACAATGAGGAATAGTGCAGGTGAGATATGAATGTAGTTTGGTCAGAGATTGGAAATGGAGAGAAGAGTTATTTAGAAGGTAAAATTGACAAGACCCAATGATTGGTTAAGCCACGTCCAAGTGGGAGAGAATATTTGGAGGATAATTTCAAGGCTTGACCAGATTAAGTTGATTATGATGCCATTTATTGGGGTGGGTAGCACTTAATGAGGGAGAAGTTAGGCAGAGAAGGAGAAGGTCATGTATTGGATTCTAGACATGCCACATTTGAAGGAGTTTCCTTATCCAAGTGAAAATTCCATGTAGATATTTAGTTACAAATAGACAACTAAAACTGTGATTCTGGACAGGACACTTACTAGTTATTTTGACAAGTTGCCTAGAGACTGAGGGAATTTTCCCAGGTCAAACCACTTAGTGAGTAACAGAGCTTTCGTTAGGACCCAAATATCCTAACACACAGCAGCGAGTGTTCTCATACAACCTGCCACAATTCACCATTCAAAGGTATTGTTTTACACACCTTTTTCTAAGTTGTAGTCTCTCAAGGACCACACTTCTATTCACACATTTTATTCTCAAAACTCAAGATTCATTTTTTATAAGAAGTAGTTTATTTTTTACAGCAATTTTGGGTTTACAGAAAAACTAACGGAAAACTACTTAGAGTTTCAATATCCTCTCTGCCCACAAACACTCACAACCTCCCCCACCATCACCATTCTGAACCCCAGTGGTACGTTTTACAATTGATGAACCTCATTGACACAGGTTATCACCCAACACTTTACATTAGGGTTCATTCTTGGCATTGTTCATCCTATGGGTTTGGACCAGTGTATATTGGCATGTATTTACTATTATAGTATCATACAAAAGTGTTTCACTGCCCCAGATTCTTTGTGCTCCCCCTATTTATCTGTCTCTCCCTATAAGCCCCTGGCAACCACTGAAGATTTTATTGTCTCTATAGTTTAACCTTTTCCAAAATGTCATATAGTTTGAATCATACAGTGTGTATCCTTTTAAGATTGGCTTCTTTCACATAATAATATGCATTCAATATTTTTCCATGTTTTTTCATAGCTTGATAGCTCATTTCTTGTTAGTGCTGAATAATATTCTGTCGTCCTGCTGCATCACAGCTGATTTACCTATTCACTTGCTGAAGGACATCTTCATTGCTTCCAAGGTTTGGTGATTATGAATAAAGTTTCTAAACATCTATGTGCAAGTTTTCGTGTGGTCATCTTTCCAGCTCCTTTGGACATGTTTTCAACTCCTACCAAGGAGTGTGGTTACTGGATGGTACAGTAAGAGTATGTTTAGTTTTGTAAGAAATTGCCAAATTGTGTTCCAAAGTAGCTGTACCATTTTGTAGTCTCACTAGCAATGAGTGAGAGTTCCTGTTGCTACACATACTTGGCAGTATTTGATGTTGTCAGTGTTCTGGGCTTTGGCCATTCTACTAGTCATGTAGTGGTATCTCAATGCTGTTTTAATTTTCATTTCCCTGATGACATAATGTGTTGGGCACTTTTTCATATGTTTATTTGCCATCCGTGCATCTGCTTTGGTGAGGTGACTGTTAAGGTCTTACTTTGGTCCATTTTTTAAATTGGGTTGTTTGCTTTCTTATTGTTGAGTTTTAAGCATTCTTGTATACTTTGTCAGATGTGTCTTTTGTAAATACTGTCTCTTAGCCAATGGCTTCTCTTCTCATTTTCTTAATGTCGTCTTTTACATCAAGGTTCATTTTGACATAAAGTTTTATTTTCTGTGCACTCTGGCTCTATGTGCTGAAAAATACTTTTAGAATTTGGGAATTTACATTGAAAAATGAAGATGCTTTTGTGAATTCTGAAGTACTCTCTAGAGTGACATTTTAAACTTGACATCTTGGTTTACCCTCAAAGGCTCACATTATATGTGTCAGTACTCACCTCCTCAAAGGGAATTCTATGCTCTTGACATTGGAAAGGTGTGGGGCTTTAGCCATGAAATGAGAGCTCAATATTGTTTACACTCTGGGTCTCTCATTGGAGGCAATATAAAACTTATTCTTATAAAAATTGTAATAATGTAAAAGGCAATGTATTAGTGAAATATGCATGTGATGAGGAATAAAAAAATCTGTTTTCTAGTGTCAGTGCCAACATGTGGTAGCTGGTAATTTTGGTTAAATCTTACAAAGTCTGTTTTCTTATATGAGAAGTTGGAATAATGTTAATAATATTAATACTATTAATAATTTAATATTAATTAGTAATATGCATTTGAGGTTCTTCCTTACCTTTTCATAACTTGACAGCTCATTTTTTGTGATGAGTAATATTAATTAATAATATTGGACCCTGGCTAGTGTGGGTCAGTGGATTGGGTGCCAGCTTGCAAACCAAAGGGTGGATGGTTTAGTTCCCCATCAGGGCACATGCCTGGGTTGTGGGTCACATCCCCAGTTGAGGGTGTGCAAGAAGCAACCACACATGGATGCTTCTCTCCCTCTCTTTCTCCCTCCCTTCCCTTCTCTCTAAAAATTAACAAATAAAATCTTGAAAAAGATAATATTGTGATGGTTAATTTTATGTGTCAACTTTCATAGGTCCTAGTACCCCATTTTTGGTGAAATACCAGTCTAGATATTGCTGGAAAAACATTTCTTAGATGTGCTTACGGTTCAAATCCCCAGGCTTTTTGAGTAAAGCAGATTACCCTCCCTAATATGGTGGGCCTCATCCAGTCAGTAAAAACTTTAAGAGAAAATACTATTCCCCAAAGAGAAAGGAATTCTGCCTCCAGTCACCTTTAGACTTGAAGCTGCAACATTGGCTTTTCCCTAGATCTCCAGCCTGTGGCCTACCCTGCAGATTTTGGATTTCTCTCTCTTTCTCTGTAGGCTCCCCCAACACACACACATGCACACACGTACATGGCATTGGATCTATTTCTCTAAAGAACTCTGACTAATATGACTAATACAACTGTCCAGTCACTGTAATAGGATAAAACTAACTAGTGACTGTAACTGTGCTATGTAAATTTCAGAGCACCACACGGAAATATAAATGATACAAAACTCAAATATGTAGATATAGAGGCTTTCCTATATAAAGGGATGACTATTTTCTTGTTTTTATTCATATTTTATTCATGTTTGTATTCATTTTTGCCATTTCTCACTTTTAAAAATTGTTACAAGGTTAAAGAGCAAATCTGGAAGTCAGAAAGGAGCTGTAAGGAGGTCAGGGAAAAGTTGGACTGTGTTGGATCTCAGAAGTTTAAAGAAGAGAGGGAGCTGGTTATGAGCAAATAGGGATGAAATAGGGATGAAATAAAGGTTTCTCAATTTGGTCACTAGGAAGTAACAGATGGCCTGTCGTGGAATAGGTTCTGTAGGCTGATGGTAGTGGATCTCCACTTGCACGGACAAATCCAAAGACACACAATGTTTCCTTGAAGGTGGTATTTTTAAGTGCACTCTAGAAAAAGAGTAAGCTCTGGGACACATACTGTGTAGAGTTATCTCAGAAACATTTATTTTTAAAGGTTAATCATACTTCATCAAATGGTCAGAACGAGAAGTTAGTCCTGCAGGGTAGGAAGTCTGTGTGTGAGTTTAAGAGTGGAGAAGACATTTTAATGTCTTGCTTTTTTGTTCAGATCTCTCTTCAGATTGTGTGGGAAAGTTCTTAATAAGGCAGCTAAATACAGAGAGTGAAGAACTTTCCTTAATATACTATGCACATTTGATCCTATCAACACTGGCAAATTTCCCAGATCGAAAGCTGCTATTAGCTCACTGTTTCTTTAGCCAACATATTTTCATTCAAATAATCTACTGTGCACTGACATGCAAGAGAAATATCAATTCCTAACAAAATATGGCCCAATATTATCTAGTGTGTTATAGCTAAGGATCATTTCAAGAACACAAAGTTTAATAGAACTCCTTAAGTCCTGTCCTAAGTAAATATCTCTTTTTGCAGTAACCTCATGGCCACATTTATTTTTAGTTGCTGGGATATATGACTTCTGTTCAAGTGATTTTAGATAGATCCACCCAGAGTTGATTCCTTGATGCAAGTGCTGATGTGCAAACATTAAGAGGCAGAATGCATGCTCAATCAATAATGTATCTACAGGCTCTCAACGGAGTTCAGTCAGAGTATCTATTAGACCTTGTCTCTGTGCATCTCATCTCTCTACCTTATTATTCAAACATTACAGGGAACTTGGCTGCAGTAACCCACCTCCACCTCACTTTTATCCTCAGAGGCATGAAGAATATTTGTTTGCAGTGGCTCCATAGATATTTCAACCTATGTCTCAATGATTATGCACAGTAATGCATACTTCAGAGTTCTTTATTTATTCAACATTGATTTAAAAACATTTATTAGGTGCTTTCTAGATATTGGGCATTGTTGCAGATAGGAGACACATTCTCGGCTATTTGTACGCCATTTAGTTGGAGAAGACAGAAAATAAGCCAGTAAACCAATAAATAAACAAGGCACTCTATAACTAGTATACATAAGTCCCAAAACATAATGAAATGGGTATTATAATGTGGGGAGTGGAGTTGACAGGATTTATTATATAGTCAGGTAAGGCCTTTTTAAGGAAGTGACTTTCACCTGATGATTGAGCTGAAATTTCCAAGGTAGAGGGAACCATAATTCAAAGACTTTGAAGTAGGATTTAGTATGTTGAAGAAACAGAAAGGAACCCGCCTGACCAGTGTGCAGAGATTAAGGATAAGAAGAGATGAGGGAAGACTGTGCAGGGTCTTGAAAACTGTGATTACAAGTTTAAATTTAATTCTGACTATATTTGGGAGTCATTGGAGTGTTTTGAGCTGGAGATTGGAACGATCTGCTTTTCCTTCCTTCTACCATTTTCTCCTTGCTCTTGTAACATTCAAACACGTGACATTCAGTGTTTTCATATGTTGTCTGAGTCAATATTTCAAATAATATATTCTCTGGGTAGTTCCTGTCTGTTCAAGTAGCCTCATTCTATGATGTGGTCGTTGTAGTATTTCTACTCTTTTTTAAATAATTGCTTAATTATTTCCAATATGTTTGGATTAATATCACATGACCCATGATACTATAATATCTCACGAAGTGAACTTGAGTTGGCTCCATCATATTAGGCTTTGCATATTGATAGCATATGAGTCCACAGTCAGCTCATAGATATGTTCTGTTTCGTCCATTTGGAATTTTACAAATTGGAAAACTTAAACATCTCGAGTAATGGGATGAGCTTACTTGCATATGCCCAATGGCTCACATTTGGAAAATAACATTAAAGAAGAAACTTACAAGAAGGGACTTAAATTAAAGCTAAAGACAAACAGGCCAGGGAGGTACATTTTACAAAGCCAGAGGTGAAACCCTGAAGACCAGCATTTCAGTGCATATGACCTGCAGTGAAAACTGTTAAGTTACATAGAGCTAAAGGGATCTAATCATTTTCACCGGGGGTCACATTAGCCTCGTAGCCTGGCAGTTGCCTTCAAAGGGCTGAATCTAATTTTAGGACTGTATAAATGTAACTACTCCTTAACAGTTAAGTGAGAGCTTAGCATAGAAACAAGGTACAGGGCAAGGTGGAGGGCTGGATTTGGCCTGCGGGCCTTGTGTTTGCCACCTGTGACTTAGAACAATGCCTATTACTTGTAACAGTCAGTAAGTATTAGCTATCATTACTACTTTTTAAACTTTATGTTGACTCTCTTACAGATGTCCCCTTTCCTCTCCCCACACTTTGCCTTCCTCCACCTGGCCCCTGCCCCCCTTTTCCTCTCACTACCACTGAGCTGTTGTCTGTGTCTACAGGTTATGTGTATATGTTTTTTGGCTAATTTCTTCATCTTCTTTCATCCAGTCCCCCCTCCCCTCTAATAGCTGTCAGTCTATTCCATCCATCTATGCCTCTGTTTCTATTTTGCTCATTAGTTTATTTTGTTCATTAGATCCCACATGTAAGTGAGATAATATGATATTTGTCTTTTTTTCTGACTGGCTTATTTCACTGAGCATAATGATCTCCAGGCACATTAGTTATTATTATTGTTATTGTCCTCATTTTACAGACAAAGAACTTGACACTGAAACAACTAGTTGACATAGAAGTTACCCAGAAAGTAAATAGAAGAGTCAAATCCTGAGACAATGTTTTTTAAGAAGCTCTGTGGAGATAATTATTTCAAAAGTGATTTGAATGATTTGTCTCGGGTACCAAAATTGCCAGTTTTACCTCTGTTTAGCCCAAAGTTTTATCTAAATCAGCAGTTCTCAATTTCTTAAATCTCAAGATGCTTTAACACTCATAAAAATCATTGAGGATCCCCCTAAAACTTATATTTATATAGGTTATGTCTATCGGTATTTACCATACTACAAATTAAAGCTGACAAACTTAAGATAATTTACTTATTAATTCACTTAAAAACCCCAAATTAAAGCTATTACAAGCTATTATAAAGACATATTTTAATGAAAAATTACCATTTTCAGAAAAAAACATTTAGTGAGAAAGTAGAATTATTTTACATTTCTGCATCTCTCTACCACTTGGCACAAAGACAGCTACTATATTTTGCTATGTATAATGCTCACCCATGTTTTTGGCCCAAAGTTTTAGGAAAAAAATCTTTCATTTAAAAATTTTAATTAATTTTTTAAATTTATATTTAGTACTTGTTTTTTTGTATTATAAAGGAATTTTAGCATTTTATTTTTTAACATTATGGTACAAGAAATTTTATGGGACAAGTAATTACAAAACACAGGAACAGATACAAAGTATTTCAGGTACTAACCATGTTTAATGCACATTATTTTTCCCTCAAAAATTTGGTCAAAAAGTGCACACTACACATGGCAAAACATGGAAACTAGATTCTCTTATATAATTTCATATTCAGTATTACCATGGAATACTCCAAAGTACATACATCTTCTTACGAAAAGTAGTTTTGACTTGACAGACTCTCTGATGGTTTCAGGGATACCCAGAAGTCCTTGGACCATAATCTGAGAGCCATTCAATTGGTAAACTCAAAGATTTGGGATGGGAAAGGTACTAATTCTGCCCACGTCCCCAAACTTACTTTAGAAGGTGAAACTCAATGGGGCCAAGAGCAAACCTTTCCAGGGAACACACACTAAAATCACACATTTATTGCCTTGCATAATATTAATGACTAAAGTTATATACCATTGCAACAAATGCTCACAGATACCCCAAAATATTAATTGCTTTGTCTCATTATGTAATATTGTCTCTTTAACCCCTCCCCTCCAAATTGTGTGTTTGAAAAAGCTTAAGTGAAGTAAAAACATGTTCTTTGAATTCACAGGAAAGTGAGAAATATTCCATGCACTCACCCGTCTTCCTCCTCCTTGTCCTTCCAAGCTCCTTGGCCCTCCTGAGTGTTATATTAGTTTGGTTTGTAATGGGAGTTTGGTAATTCCAGCAGTTTCTTTCTGCAATTGATGGGGATAGATGGGGTATTTGAAGGATAATTTCCACTTGATAACAGACCCAATGATCTGTGACAAATTCAGTTCTCTCCTTATCCATTAGGTCTTTAGAGTTCTGAAGACTGGCTGTTACACTGACTGCATTTAGAGAAAGAAAATTATAATCACCCCAGCAAAGCACTGATATTTCAGATTGGTACATAGAAAAATCTTTGGAGGAACCATTTCTTGTAACGGGGTTTGTTCTGATATGGTCATTCTACTTGTGGACTCTTTAATAGCCCAAGTATTTCATTTCTCCAGGAAAAGCTTGAAGTCCTACATCCTCTACAAGTGCCATTGGTAATGTTTTCATTTATTCGTTCGACATTTGTTGGCTAGCCACTGTGCCATATACAGTGATAGATTTGGATGAATGTCCTAAATTTATATATTTGAGGTATTCAGGAGATAATGTATGTAAGTAAATTTCTTTAATACATGTGAAAAATGTTGTGCTAGAAACATGAGCACAGTGCTTTGTGAGACAAGCAAGAGGAGACTGATTCTACCTGGATGGTGTGTGAAAAGTTACTCACTGAAACTGGGCCCTTTAGGAGGTACAGGGATTCAGGGCAAGTGGGAGAAGGGCGTTACTGACAAAGGTTCCAAAGTAGGTAGATGCTAGGAGTTGTGAGAAAACATGAGGTGTACAAGGAATAACGAGAAGTTCCAAGAGATTAGAATGTAGGGTGCACATGATTAGAGGTCATGGCGAGGCTGGAGAGGAAGACTGTGGTCACACTATGACAGGTCCTGTGGTCTGAAAAAAAAGGCATTTACATTTTATCCCTTAAACCATAAAGAACTATCAGCGGGCTGTTTTCTGTTGAGATGAATATTTTAGAAAGATTTCTCTGGTAGTGAATGGGCAGGAAGGGGAGTGAGGGAATGGAAGGAATGTCCAGGTGAGATAAGGTGGTTTCCTGCACTGAGGCACTTATTGTGGGAACAGAAGGGAAGCAGTAGGAAAAGAATTGAGAGTCATTTGGAAGCTAGAACCAACCATTGTGGAGACTGGATGTGGAGATTGAGAGTGGTAGTCATAAGAACGACTTGTAGGAAACTGAACTGGTGAGGCAAAATTAGAATGATTACTAACCAGATACAGGAACCTGGAGCAACAATAGGAGGTGATAGAACTGATGATATTGACTTTAAATATGCTGAATTTGATCAATCTGTGCCTTATCTAGGTGGTGCTGGGAAATACAGATCTCAAAGGAGAGGTTGTAAAGAAGTTTGAGTTTTTCTTCTAGAAATTTCTGTAATATGCTCAGTCTATATACTACCTATGAAGTTGATGAAACCATTTGCTGTCATTTCTGTGGATGTCTTGTATCTTGACTTCAGCTAGAAATAAAATTTTCAAAGGCTTCCAAATATTTTGGGTCCCTGGTAATAACCTTTTAAAAGACAGGGATGATGGAGTCTGCTGCTTTTATTTTCTCACCATGCCTAATGCAGAGCTAGGCACAGATTAAAGACAAGCAAACAAAAGGCAACTAAAAGCTTTCTTTAAGGTTTGAAGAAAGAGTCAGAGACTGAGGACAATAAAGAATATTTTAGAAAATTGAGCAATTAAAGAAATTCAGAGAATTTAAAAAAGAAAAGAAATCCTTCAGAAAGATTCCTAGGAAGAAGTGGGGAGAACAATGGAATTCAGAAGATATAAGGAAAAGTGATAGTGATCCTCTTTTGTTTTGGGGGACTAACACTAGTTGGAAGGACAACGATTGCTATGATGAAATTTTCTTAGAAGAGAATTTTTTAAAAATACACAGAGAAAAATCTAAACAAAAGCATTATTGAAGGTTAATAAGGTGATTGAACTTGATCATTTCAGTGAAAAATCTTGATCTCTAAACAGACACTAAAATCAACAAAAGTATTATTTATTATAACTAAAATGAAGCAGAGATTACCAACTTAAACACCTTTAAAATATGTTTTGGGAGTTCGACATTCCATGAAGGGAGGGTACTACTGATTGACTGACGGGTAAACTCTTACTGTACAGAAATATTTAGATATAAGCTCAATGGAATGTACCAGGCTTTTTGCTATGACTGTGAGGATGACTTTGTCAACTAAGTTTATTTTGTTTTATTTGCAGGCTATATATTGTTTTTCCTCTATATCATATATCAGAACCATATCTATGGTTACTTTTTAAAATCACTTACTTTAGTTTGTAACAGATACTGGTTTGTTTCAGAGACTATTAAAAATATCTGTTCCGATCAGCTTTGGGGAACACCCATTTTTAGGTGGCGCATATCTGATCCGTATTTAACTTTGTTTACTATTACTATTCAAGCAGAAATAGCTCAAGAGAACCTGACAGATGAAAGAGATGGTGTCATATCTCTTTTAAATAAAAATCTTCCTAAGGCATGCACCTGGGGAAAGATGACTGAGATTAAAATCAGTGACTCTTTCCCCTCCTTTTGCTCTCTCAAGCATAAGAAGAGGAGGGACCGAGAAGCCTTGACAAGGAGACCAGGGGCTTTAATGGAGGGCAAGGAGGGCTCAGCTCTATTTCATAATTATAGATGTTCTTTCAGACATCAGAGGTGCAAATCCAAATACATTGCAATTCACTAGAGGGTAAAAGCCACTTAAAAGAAGGACCATTTAATTCAGAGAAATTCAAAAGGCTTTTTCTTTAGTCAGACACCTACACATTATATTCTCGGCTCCTTGAAGAGTCTGAGATTCTGAGCGGGGAGCTGCACCATGCCATTTCTTCCATACTTGGATCTTTTTTGGTGTGTAGGTGAATATATTTGTCTGCATATGGTTCCACAATTTGTTTTGCAGCACAGAGAGGTTCCTGATGAGCAGCAGTCTTCACTTCTAGTTACTATCCCATATATTACTTTTATAGCTTCCATCTTGCTATTTCAGAGAATAGGAAATATGATCACAGGGCACCTGGAGTTAATAACCAATTTTAGAAGGGTATTGCTTAAACGGTTTCTCAATTAAGTTCCAATTGGTTCCTTGTGTTGATAAAAATGAAGCCTCGTTAACAATAGAGTTTGCATTATAACATTTAGTTAAAGTTTGAGGATTCTTCCAATCATTTAACATTTAATGGCACTCGATTTTCCCAGCTCCTGTTTTTATCATAGTGCTCCAGGTTTCATCCGTTAGGGATACATGCCTGCTTGGGTCTCTGGACCTAATGAACTCCACCTATTAAATGTTGTAGTGTACTGTTCTTTAATTTAGTAGGTCATTATTAAATTACCAAATCTGGTCCTAGTCCCTTTCACACATGGAAGAAGGATTCAAATGTTCCTGCACTATTGATGAAGATTTTTTTTTTTGTCGTGTGGATTGCCACAGAAGTAGTTCTGCAGCCAGAATTTCTTGGTGGCCAAATATAAAGCCTTCTAATTAGAAGTATGTGATGCTATAATGAAAACATTATCGAACCAGCTGTACTGTGTGTACAGATTTTCTGTTTTTATTCATGTGTGCATCTATTACAAACATAGCACAAATAGAGTATAAAAATAAGTTAACACTTACAGCCAAACCTGTTAAATTTAGTTCAACAAATTGTATGAAACCCTCCATCTGTTTGCTACATTATCCTCACAATGATAATAGGCAAGGCAGATTTGCTAGCTGAGTTTTATAGAGAGAATGGCTCAAAAAATATATAATGAGCTCCCTAAATGAAACCAAAGCAAACAGCATTATTTTCTTCTCTGGGGCTTTGAGTGTTTATGTTGTGATATTACATTTACACAGATGCTATTGTTGATCTGTTGTGCCAAAGAATGATTTTGAAGCTCATTTATCAATAATTATTGCTTTGGCCAGTATGAATGTTCCAAAAGAGTGGACAAGTATAAGGAATAGATCTTTTCATTACTAGGCTGTTTTCTGCCTTTCAAAGCTTTTCTCTATGGTTTGCTCTTGGCATTGCAGTTACAGCATTTATATTTTCAACAAGACAGCAGGACCACAAAGGTC
Organism: Carollia perspicillata; assembly: GCA_004027735.1. Taxonomy (NCBI): domain Eukaryota; kingdom Metazoa; phylum Chordata; class Mammalia; order Chiroptera; family Phyllostomidae; genus Carollia; species Carollia perspicillata. The sequence continues at coordinate 12,542 of PVKM010004913.1, forward strand.
TTTATCATGTAGTAATTTGTAAATGGAATAACATTCCTTTCATAAAATATTGTGGATTGTGTGAGACAAAGAAGCACCTGGCCTGATGCTAATTTCCTAGCGGATTAAGAATTTTGCTTACCTCCCAACACCCTCTCAACAGTGATTGTCAATTTTCAGGAACACTTTAGAAATTCCAGGACATGTCTTTCTAGAAAGTTAAAATTCTTCTGACTATAGTTTTATGAATAACTAGTTTAGTGTTCAGATATCTACTTCATGATAATTTTTAAAACCTTTTTCACTCTAAATGAACAAATATAAGTAGTTCCTATTATGTGTGAAGCATCTGTGTGCTGGATACACAGGGGCCAAAAATAAATGAATTACACAACCTGTACAGGTTCAAATATTTATTCTGTACTCTAGACACACTATTACTCTGTAAACACCAATTTCCCTTTGAATTTTTGAATATTTGAGTGTGGAAAAACCTTAAAAACCTGTCAAGAAGGCATAGCTACTTGACAGACATCTAACATAATTCATTATTTTCATCATCTTTTTATTTATTATTAACTTAAAAAAGTACAAACAGGGAATCATTTCACAGAAATAAGAACTGTGGAACAGAACAGAACAGGTGTCACCCAGCTTTCCCCAGTCCTCCAGGTGTCGGGCCACATCTCCCTTGTGCATGGAAGTGCTGGTAGCGCAGGTGAGCATAACCGCAGGAAGGCCTGTCTTCACGTTCCCATCCCTCACGATTCCGGACACACGAGTACATGATCACCAAATCCCATTCTGGGGGATGCTTGTGCCTCAGCCTCTGTTCCGGTTTACTCAAGTCACATTTAGGGGTTTCCTGGCAAAATTCTTCAAGCTACTGCCACACTCCCTGACTTGTGATCACATATCAACACAAACCCTTCCTGAGACTCTGTGTAGCACATTTTACAGACTCTACAGAAGACTGCAGGTAACTTAGGAAATGACAACAAAGAAAAAGATTTCAACTGGATCCTGCGCATTGTAACTTCTGGAGTTCATAGGCCATATTTGCCTACAGGGTGCTCTACACTGGTTTTCCTTCTTTGCCCCAACCCAGTGGCCATATTCATCTTTACAACAGGATTGGGTATCTTTGTCCAATTCAGAATCCTGATCCCCCACTTTCTCTTGGGCTAACTGAGAAGAAAAAGGAATAATAAAATATTTCCTCTTTACCTTCAGGCTGTGGTTCATATCCCAGTACATCCATAACCTCATTCTCCATGTATCACGTCCTCCACATAAAAAGTCTTTTCCATTATTAGGTGGAAGAATTTAGCATCTGTAAAGATGCTGCTTATTCCTGTAAAGCAGGATTTAAAATTCTAATATTTAAAAACCAGTGTGAGGTTAGGGTTAGTAGTGTGTTTTTCAATTAAACATGTCTGCAGCCCAGATCTGACCTAAGGCTGCTATCTTGCGACCTCTGTTGAAAAGAATATGGGCTTCACCTTTGCAAACCAAAAGTCTAATGGAAGGTTGGGTTTTTGTTTGTTTGTTTGTTTTTTTCTAGGTCATCTATCCATAAATAGTGTTCTCATTCTCCTTTAGAGCATCAAGAATAAAGAGCTAAGACATTGTAATATTATTTTTTTCCTATTACATAGAAAAGATGAAGGTTTGGGGAAGAAAGGTGGTTTACATGAAAATCTTTATTTTGATTATAGGAATCAGTGTGGAATAGCAGAAAGTTACTTGAGGAGTTTGGAATCAGACAGATCTAGGCTTAAACCCAGTTCTGACATTGAGGTGTAACTCACCTTTCTTATTTATAAAATGGGAATCATAAAGCCTAGCTTACGAGTTAGAATAGGGCCAGCTAATTAGTACAAATGTCTAGTCAATTGTAAACATTAAAAATATGACTTTCTTCCCTGTACTCCTCACTTACTTAGTTTTTTATTAATTTCCACGTTTACCTTAGTTCCAGTGCCCAACTCTCGTTTGCTTTGTTTCTGTGTAGGTTTTGCAAATATGTGGAAGTGGAATGGCTATCTCAACAAGTTCCAATGAACTGTTAGTTTTATCAAATGGCAGACTGTCAGGTCTCTTGCCTACGATCAGTTATGGCACTTCCTCAGTACATTTAATCATATTCAAAATACTGAGGTAATCCACCTCACTGTGCTCATTTTATGTCTAATGGCCAGTTCTGCTGACAAAACCTTAAAAACCTTCAAAACCTTATTTTGCATCCAGAGCAGCCAAGTACTTTCTTCCCCAAGTATATAATACATTTATTGTTTTTCTAGTTACATGCATTTTTCTGTCACATTGCCATTCATATTATTCTTAGAAATTTGGGGCAGAAAATCTGCCAACTTTTTTCTCTTTGCTTGTCATTATTGGTCTGTACAAGACAGTATGAAGCAGTCTGGAGAAAGCACAGGTTGGGTATCAGGATGGTGCAGAAGGTCTGTTATTAACTATATGCCATTAGGCAAGTCATCTGATACCTAAGGGCTTGATTATCTCTTTTATAAATCAGAGGTAATAGTGTTTGCCCCACTTAACTCTCTGGTTTGTCATGACATAATAGAAACAAGGAATTTCACTGTACAAATGTAATGTGATTGAAAAATAAAGGTCATCATTTTAGATGTTTAAGAAATAGAACAGTGACTCTCAAACACTGCTGTACATTATAATTACCTGGAGAACTTTAAAAACTCCCCATGACCAAACACAGCCATTAAATAGCCATTAAATCAGACCCTGGAGGTGACACCAGGCATTGATATTTTAAAAAAATCCCCAGGCAATTTAATGCACAGCCAAGTTCAAGAACCATTGCTTGCTAATTTTTTTTTTTTTTTCTCATGATCCCTCTACCAACAGTATCAGCATCATCTGAGAGTTTGTAGTTTGTTGGGATGGCAGAATGTCAGGAACACTCTAAACCTATGGATTTAGGTGATTCATTTGCATATTAAAACATGAGAAACACTGCTTTAGAGGTGATTTTATTTGATTTATTTTTCAGTTGAGGAAATCTAGAGGTCATAAGAGATTTTCCAAGTTACACAATTCTAGCTAGTGAAGCTAGGACTAGAATTCCGGTTTCTTGTGTTCTAAACCTGCGCTTCTTCCACACTCTGGATGTGGACATATGTTATTCTCCATACAAAAGGAAAAGGTGTGGATAAATTGTTAATAGTGTGTACCAGAAGGAAAAGGTGTGGATAAAATGTCAATAGTGTATGCATTTTTACACTACTTAGAGACTTTTTCAGATATGGCTAGTGGATTTGCCATAATCAATTTTATTTTCCCAGACCCATCGCCTTTGAGAATAATGGTCATGAGATGGAGAAAGTCACTGAAATCTGCACTTAGATTCTAGCTTTGAATATTTTGGGGTAAGTGGGGTAGTTGACTACTTAATTGTGCTTGTTATTTAGTTCCTTATTAAAATCTTTCACCCCAAAAGCACAGATTCTAATAAAAATATTTATAAAATAAGACTTTTCTGCTCTTCACTAGCTGATAGATTCACCTCAGAAGACCATGGTGTGGGATAAGAATACAGATGTGGAGCACAATTAATAAAAAAATGTTCTGCTCTGGATTGTGTGGCTCAGGGGATTGAGCACCAGCTTGTGAACCAAAGGGTCGCTGGTTTGATTCCTGGCCAGGGCACATGCCTGCATTGCAGGCCCGGAAGCAATACATTGATGTTCTCTTGCACATTGATGTTTCTTTGCCTCTCTTTCTTTTTCCCTTCTACTCTCTCTAAAAATTAATAAATAAAATAAAATAATTTTTGTTAGTAACTGACTTGGAGCTTTGGGGAAAGGAGAAAACTTGGAAATTTGAGGCTGCAGGGAGTTCTGTAACCAATGGAAGCCAACTGTAAGTTCTGTAAGCAGCCAACTAAAGATTCTCAATAAAGATCTTGTGCTGGGCTCTGTGCTCTTGCTCACCTAGTCAGAGTATCAAGGAAGCTGGGGAGAAAGTGCTAGCTTGTTTGTTGTTGATCTATCCAATCAAGTACCACATGGATGTAGCAGATGTATGCCATGTACACTGAGGTGTGCTCTTTTAAATTTCCCAGGGCAGTACTTGTTAGAGAGAAGCAGTATGTTGGACTCATCAGGCTTCTTAGTAATATGTACCTAGTTCTCTCCTCCTCTCTGCACCCACTGTGATGCTGATTATACTGTAAGTAATGGCAGCTTTGCCTTGGGAGGTTATGGATATGCTACAGATGGGTGCAACCCATCAATGGAGGTGTGTAAGTTTCAAATTGCTAGTTATAGCTCCTTGCAAGACACCATGGGGAGCAGGAGGGAGGGAACCCTAGTGGGAGTGACACCCAAAGCCACAATAATTTCTGACGATTAACCTCTAGTTTTTCACATCAGCTATTATGTGTGTTTTTAGGATCAGAGACAAAATGGTTGCTTTGCTCTATGGAAAATCTGGTGCTATAAGACTATCTAATTTTCTTCACATGATACCATAATACCTCCAGTATCACTGTGTGTAGCTAAAGATTCCCTCTCTTCCTTTATGTTCCTACATTTTCCTTTATGTGATATTCCTCCCTTTTATTCATTAACTGCCGAAGGACTTCAACCTAAAGTAAGGATGGTGAGGAGAACCATAACAGCAGTGGGCCTCACAGCTTCCTGTTCTTGTGGTAAGAAATGCACACATGCACGCACGTGTGTGTACCTGGTAGAGAGAGGATTCCTGGAGACCTTGACTGGTATTATTAGAGCTAGAATACACTTAGAAAACTCTAATCAAATACCTGTAAAGACCCAGCCAGGTAATATGAATGAGTGCCTGGCCCAACAGGCAAAAGGTAAAAGGGACTGAGGTGGATTGGACAGCTCCCAGCCTTAGAGATCAAGCCACCAATCTGCTATATGGAGTGACAGCCCAGTCCCGTGAGATGTTCTAATTTTTTAAAGAGAAGAGAATGCTAATTGTATATTATATTTTCTGATATCTAAATGTTCATAGTTAATTTAAATTTCTGTTTGATACTATGAATACCAGTACTTTGCAGGCCAAAAACAGTGTCCAGGGGCTAGAATGGGCTTGTGGGATGGCAGTTTGCAAACTTGGTTTAGCCTGGTGTCCTTGTTTCCAGAAAAACAAAAGAGGATTTGTTCAAGCTCATGGCATTGGTGAGTATAGAGCCAACAAAAGAATGCAGGTCAGGAGGCTTCCCATTCCTCTTACCTTTCAAGACATCTACAGTAGGGTCTGTGCCAGGTACTAAGCTAGGTCAGGGATGGGTTACAGACGGGGATCTAGCCCCCAGCAAGCTTACAGTCTGGCAGGGGTGACAGAGAAGCATGCAGATAACTCTAATACCCTTAGAGTATGTGCAACAAAGAAGTAGCTACAAGATGCAGAGGCAATAAACATGAAAAAAGACAAGTGTGTTTTACCTGAAGGAATAATGGTATGGGGTAAAGTTGGGGATGGGTTTCCAGAAAAGGTGCCTGAGTTGGGTATTGACACTCAAATACTTTAATAATAGTCATAGCATTTTGTTTGTTTTCTTAATTCTTTTATATTGGTCCAGCAGCTGGTTTATCGCTGTGATTCTCATGAATTTAGAGAGGTAAAAACTGATTAAAAATGAACTTACCTTGGCTTTTTGAAGCTCACACATGCCCTCTTACTTCACCTCAGAAAAATTTTTTGAGCGGGGGGGTTAAGAAATAGGGCAGGAATTAACTCCATTTTGTAGATGAGGAAATGGTGGACCAGGGAAGCTAAGTGCGTGACGTAGGATCACCTCATAGTATACGCACAGGCAGAACTGGGCAAAAAGCAAATATTTCTTGTTTGTCGTTGGTGCTGTTTACACTCTGGGTCCTGGCTTAGTGTAGTATTACATGGTCCAGACATGAGCCATCCACCCTGTGCCACAAAGCCAATTCCGAGTTCTAGAGCACTCAAGAGTCTTTGCCTCAACTTTCCTGAGAGATTGCTAAGTCAGCTGGCACAATTCCTCTGCCAGAGTTTAAACTTCCAGTTTTAGAAGTTCTGTAAGATCCAGCTTTTTTCCAGTTTTGAGCCAAAGCTAAGGAAATACTTTTCTGAGTCAATGTTAATGATAACAGCGATGCCTGAACAATTGTCTCTTGGAAATAGGATTTGAAGATCCATCCTTACTGTTCCATGGATGTAAGGTGAAGACAAAGTTTGGAAAGACTCTGGAGAACTGAAACAGTCAGGCATCCCTTATAATGCGGTTTGTGTATTGCACAAAGTGGCCTGGACAAAGGGTCGACTGGGAGACGAAATCCAGGTCCTGCTCCACTGCACAAGTTGTTGGCCTTCAGGGCTACGTATAGTGGGGAAGGGGGTCAGGGTGAAAGGCCGAGTGACTGGAGGACGGTGGTCCTAATTGGAGGGAGGGCCAGCACAGGTTAGCAAGCACCTTGGGAATGTGATGGGGTATGGCTAAGCTCATACAAGGAACTTCATATTTACGATGGTTTATTTTAGCAGTTCTTTGAAGTGTGGCCCAACTTCTCAGATGAAAATTTAATCAGTAATAACAGAACATTTGTACTGAGTGTTCACTGGGTGCTTGCAACTCTACTAAATATTTGTATATCTGTCTATATATCATTCAACGTAACCCTCCAAGAAGCCTGAAACATGAGCACGATCAACTCCATTTTAGAGAAGAAGCATTGAGTCTCAAGAGAGGTTATACAACTTGCCAAAGGTCACAAATGTGCTTACTGAATGATGGAGCTGGGATAGAATGTAGGTCTGGCTAAGTCCTAAGGACTAAGGTTTCTTATCCTATGAAACCTAAGCAATGGGTTTCTGTGTGAATAAATTCATTTCAAATTTATTTTATATCATGGTTTCATTTGGGGTGTGTGTGTACTCACACAGATATGAATACGGTACAGTGAGGTGGCAACAGAGTAATAAACATGGAGGAAAGAACCAAATGGATGAATTTATTTCCATGCCAAGGCACTATGTTGGCTATTCACCTTCAGTTTCTCTGCACTAATGGAGGTAAAGAGTCTGGTGCAAAATCTCAAAAGTGGATAAATGAAATTATATTTGGCTTTGAGTGTGAGCGTGTGTGTAATGGTTTAGAAAATTATAAAACAAATAAAGAGAACATTAAGTCAATATTCAACTTGGGAGGAATAGAAAAGCTGTGCATTTCATCAATTCTGTCAAATAACATCTCTCTCCTTCCTTTTCCCACATAGCAGTGTCTCTTAGGTAGGCACAAGTTACCCTTACAAAGTGGACTGCTCTATCACTCACAATTTTGATAACACTTGATAAAAGCTTTTTTTGGCTTTTCAAACCTTTTTGGAGTGGTTAAGGTAATTAAAAAGTTTCATGTAATTGAGGAAATTTCCAGACTTCTAAGTTTTATTTTATTTATTTATTTTTAATTATTTATTTTATTTTATTTTATTATTGTATTTTTCCATTACCATCAGTCTCCTTATATTCCACTCCCCCCTGCAATCGCCACACTGTTGTCCATGTCCATGGGTAGTTTTTCCTTTTGGCTTGATCCCTCCGCCCCTTCACTGCCCCCCTCCAACTAGCTGTCATCCTGCTCTCCATCTGTTAGTCCATCCCCATTTTCCTTGTTAGTTCAGTTTGTTCATTGGATTCCACATATGAGTGAGATCATATGGCATTTATCTTTCTCTGACTGGCTTATTTCACTTAGCATAATGTTCTCCAGGTCCATCCATGCTGTAGCAATGGCTAAATTTTCTTTTCTTTTTAAATAGCTGAGTAGTATTCCATTGGGTAATTGTCCCAAGTTTGTTTTATCCAACCACTTGGGCTTTCATATCTTGGGCTACTTTCATATTTTGGCAATTGTAAATAATGCTGCAATGAACATCGGGGTGCTTATGTTCTTTTGAATTAGTGTTTTGGGTTTCTTTGCCTATATTCCAAGAAGTGGGATTGATGGGTCAAAAGGCAGATTCATATGTAATTTTTTGAGGTATCACCAGACTGATTTTCATAGGGGCTGCAGCAACCTGTATTCCCACCAACAGTGCAAAAGAGTTCCCCTTTATCCACATTTTCTCTGGCACTTGTTGTTTGTTGATTTATTGATCATAGCCATTCTGACAGGTGTGAGTTGATATCTCATTGTGGTTTTAATTTGCATTTCTCTGATGACTAGTGTTGTTGAACATCTTTTCATATGTCTATTGGCCATCTCTGTGTCCTCTTTGGAGAACTGTCTATTCAGGTTCTTTGCCCATTTTCAAATGGGGTTGTTTATTTTTTTGGTGTTGAGTTTTGTAAGTTCTTTATAAATTTTGGACATTAACCCCATATCACATGTACCAGTGAATGTATTCTCCCATTCTCTGAGGTTTCTTTTTATTTTGTTGATGGTTTCCTTTGTTGTGCAAAAACCTTTTAGGTTTGTGTACTCCCATTTGCTTATTTTTTCTTCTGTTTCCCTTGCCTGGGGAGATATATCTGATAAAATATTGCTATGAGCAATGTGTGAGGAAATTTCTAGCCGCTTTTCTGATTCCTATTAAACTGCAGCCTATAGTTGTAAATAAGAAAGACTACCAGCTAATTTAGTCTGACATACTAAACACCTAACACATGTGAGGCACTGTGTTAATTTCTGGAGAATGCACATATAAAAATGACACAGGCAGACATGCAACTAACTGTACTGTGGTTGTACTGTAACAAAGACAGGTCCAGACCTGTTGGGGGGTTCTGAGAAACCTAATAATGTGATGTCTTTAAAATCAAATTAAAAAATATTTTTTAACATTCATTTAGCAGTCAGGATTATTAGAGGATTTTTTGTTGTTGTCGTTCAAGTGTATCATCAGTTTTGATTAGCAAGATCAATTTATGTTAACCACTTTGCCATTTTAATCCAGTGAAAGCTCTCTTTATAGTTTGTTGCCTTGGGCCACCACTGAACAGTCCAGAGAAGAATGAAGCTTGTAGAGACAGGGAAGGGAAACAGAGAGGGGAAAGACTAATTCTGACAGGAGACTGAGCCAGGCCTCAAAGAATGAATAACATTTCGAAAAGCCAGGAAACTCAGTGCCAGGATAGGAGGTGTTGGTTGGGAAGAGAGGGCAGCAGAGGCAAAGGCATGCCCAACCAAGCTAAGGTGCTAGGACTACCAAATGCCCTTTATAGTGGAGTACTATTCCATTGGATAATCCTACCCAGATTCAGGAAGTCTCTTGCTGGTGACAGAGACAGCCCTGATTAAATATTTCTGGAAGGTTCAAAGGTTTTATTTTCACTGTGATGCATTTCTACTCATGAAAGAAAGAAGACTGAAGTTGAGATGCAGTGGGTGAGGGCCAGGCCAGAGTGCTTCTTTTATTGATGGTCTGGTCACTCCCTTTAAGGCATGCCTGTCCTTGAGCACAAACATTCTGGGTCAGTTTCCACACTACCCTGGCTGTCCTTCACCTTTTCTCAAACAGCTTATCTTCAAAGGATGTGCCATTTGGTGGCTCTGTGCTACTTTTTTTTTTTTTTTTCATATGGCTGACTTGGGAAGTGGCACATCTTGAGATCATCTAAGGACTTTAGTTAGTTTGAGTTTACAATCTTTTATGACAACTACAGTAACTGGACTAATTTAGGAAGTTAATCAAAGGGCAGGGAAAGTATCTGGCCTACGGGCCTAGAAGAAGTGAGGAGATGTCTATAGAGACCCCCTAGGGACACCAGAGAATCTAGGCTGGAAAAACACCTGGAGTTCTGGCAATGCAGACTTATGGAGAGGCTTCTGCCAGGCTGTTCAAGATAGTAGACAGTACTCACATGATTATGACTCTTTTTTAGCCTCTTGGACTTTTTCCTTTAGAAACAAACCCCATTTTGTAATGTTTCTTGTTTAAGTGTTAATGAAACGACAGTTTTTGTTTTATTTCCCATCACAGGTACAGCAGACACAGTAACTGAAGCTATTTAGAAGGCATTTAGAGAGGAGAATATTTAAAGAGTAGAAATTTCTACATGGAGATTTCTACTCCAAATATGTGGGAGTTGAGAAGTTCTCTCATTTTTGATTATTTTAAGGGCATTTTCTTAACTATTTTTAAAAGGGTATTTGGTAGAACAATAAACAGTATTTTAAAAAGTAAAAAGTCTATAGCTAAATAAGTTTGGAAAATGCTTGGGTTAAAAAGTTAAACTGGTTTGTTTCTTAAAGTGTAGAATGTACCAGATCTTTACTTATGCTAATGTGCTTTTTGAGTTTGTAGGAGATTATGTGGTATTCATTGTTTTTTATTTACGGCAAACTAAGAGCCACTGGATGCAACATGGAAATTATTGCTCCAGATCATAATTTACACATGTTCTCTAGGAGAAGCCCCTTTACTGCCAAACTGTAGTTCTGTAATGTGCAAGTTGACAATGAGAGCACTTGGGGTTATGTGAAGACCAAGTGAGATTTTGAGAACCATAAAGTGCCAGGCTAATATAAGTTATTATTGCTCTGTAACATTTAGAACATCAAAAATAGAACATTTTAAATGATTATTCACTGTAATAAAACATTAAAGGTATTTCTACTGTTTTATTAATCATGAAAACAAAAAGTTGAGAAGTTTAGGGGATACCGATAGAAATTTGAGCTCTAAGCCATAGTGTTCTATTTCTTATATAAAGTTAATAAAGGAGGTACTCTTCAGTGTTTCAAGACAAAATTTATTTAATATATGAAAATAATGATGCTTTTGGGGGATTGGAATTAATTTACAAATATTATATCAAAGCTGGTGTTTTTCTTTTTAATGTTTATTGATGAGAAAGAGAGAGAGAGATGAGGTAGAGAAATACCAACTGGCTTCCCTCCATACATGCCCTGACCAGGGATTAAACCCACAACCCTTTAGTGCATGGGATGACACGCCAATCTATGGAGCCACACCAGGCAGGGCATAGCTGGTTTTCTGGGAACCAGAAATAGTCAGAAGTCCACGTTTTATCTTACAATCAAACTCAGCTTATCAATTCAGAGATTTCGAAGATGCATCTGTATAAATAGAAGTAATGTAGCATAACTGGACAATTAAAAAGATAAAAGAGAGCCCTTATCTCCCTTATTATTAGTGTGAAATATTATATATTTAAGCTATTTTGGATTGGATACTGGGTCTTACATCATCTTATAGTGTTCTTCCAGCACCCGGAATAGTGCTTAGTAAATTTAAAAAAATTATTTTATTGATTATGCTATTACAGTTGTCCCATATTCCCCCTTTGCCCTCCTCCACCCAGCCCCCATCCACTCCTTTAGGCAATCCTCACACTTCTGTTCATGTCCATGGGTCATGCATATGTGTTCTTTGGCTACTCTATTTCTTATGCTGTACTTTACATCACCATGACTATTCTGTAACTATCAATTTGTGCTTCTTAATTCCTCCACCTTTTTTGCCCATACCCCTGCCTCCCCTCCCATCTGGCAACTGTCAAAATGTTCTGTGCATCTATGAGTCTGTTTTCATTCTGCTTATTCATTTATTTTGATTTTTAGACTCAATTGTTGATACATATATATTTATTGTCATTTTATTATTCATATTTTTGATCATCTTCTTAAAGAAAATCTTTTAATATTTCATATAAATCTGGTTTGATGGTGATGTACTTGTTTAGCTTTTTTTTGTTTGGAAAGTTCTACCTAGCTTTGCTGGGTAGAGTAGAGTAAACTTGGTTGTAACTCTATGTTTTTCATGAGTTTGAATATTTCTTGCCAATGCCTTCTAGCCTGCAAAGTTTCTTTTGAGAAATCAGCTGACAATCTTATGGGGGCTCCCTTGTAGGTATCTAATTGCTTTTAAGATTCTCTCTTTGTCTTTATCCTTTGGCATTTTTAATTATAATGGGTGTTTGGGTGGGCTTCTTTGGGTTCATCTTGTTTGAGACTCTGTGTACTTCTTGGACTTGTATGTCTGTTTCCTTCACCAAGTTAGGGAAGTTTTCTGTCATATTTTTTTCAAAAAGTTTTCCAATTTCTTGCTCTTTCTCTTCTCCTTCTGGCATCCCCATGATGTGAATGTTAGTATGTTTGAAGTTATTCCGGAGACGCCTTACACTGTCCTTATTATTATGTTTGGATTCTTTTTTCTTCTTCCTGTTCTGATTGTTTTTTTTTCCTTCCTTATATTCAAAATTCCTGATTTGATTCTTGGCTTCATTGATTTCACAGTTGATTCCCTGTAAATTGTTCTACATTTTAATGAGTATATCCTTCATTTCTAAGTGGTTATTTTTTATGGTTTCCATGCCATTTTTTATGCCATCAAAGTTCTCACTAAGTTCACTGAGCATCCTTATAATCAGTGTGTTGAACTCTCCATCTAACAACTTGCTTGCTTCTATTTTGTTTAGTTTTTTTTTCTGGAGTTTTGTTCTGTTCTTTCATTTGGGACATGTTTCTTTGTCTCCTCATTTTGGCAGCTTTCCTGTGTTTGTTTCCATGTATTAGGTAGAGCTATTATGTCTCCCAGGCTAGGTAGAGTGGTCCAATGTAGTATGTGTCTTGTTAGGTCTAGTGGCACAATCTCTCCTATTATCCAAGCTGGGTACTTGAGGTGTGCTCGCTGTGTACAATAGGAAGGCTGTGTACACCCTCCTATTGTAATTGAGCCTTGATTGCTCAGAACATCCAAGGTCAGCCACTGCTTGTGTTCTGTCTGGGGCCACACAGCATAAGCTACAAAGCAATCTGCAGATGACTGCTGCTTATGCTGGGCTTGGAAGTGCCCAGTGGAGGCCAAGCTGTGAACCAAAGCTGGCTGCTGCTAATGCAAGGCCTGGGGCAACTTAGCAAGAACTACAGGACTTGCTGAAGCCAGATGCTGCTTTTGAGAGAATTTAGGAAATCTAAAACATGGGCCAAGACAAGCCATTCTTACAGAAAAGGTACTTGGAAACAGCTTGGATGGGCCCAAAGTTTGGTGGGGCCAGGCTTCAGAGAATTCCTAGGGGACAAACTGTGTGAGCCAGGTTGATGGAGTTTCAGATATGGTACCCTCCTTTTGGCTGTGTGGCTCTGTTGGGGGGAAGGCTCAGAAAAGGAACAGTGGCCTCTGCCAGTACTTCTGTCTGAGAGAAAGCTGTCCCCAGCTCTCACCTCGATGCTGGAGAATTCATTTCCTTCCCCTATGTCCCTGCTGCTTTTCAATCTTCTGCCTTCACGCTAGAGCTCAGAGGGAGTGAGTCAGCATAAGTCTGTGAGGGTCTTTTAAGAGGAACTGCCAGATAGTCTAGCAGTTTCTGTGCTCCACTGCCTCAATCACCACTGTTTTTTACAAAGAGAAGATCTGGTGACTTCTTTTCCTGGCATTAGAACCTGGGCTGGGGGGGCTTGGTGTAGGCCTGACACTCTTCACTCCTGAGATATTCTTCCCATTTTATAAAATTATATTTCATTAATTATGCTATTACAGTTGTCCCAATTTTTTTCCCTTTGCCCTCTCCACCCAGAACCTCCACCCTGAGACCCCCCTACCATTGTTCACGTCCATGGGTCATACATATAAGTTCTTTGGCTACTGAATTTCCTATACTGTACTTTACATCCCCATGGCTATTCTGTAACTACCTATTTGTACTTCTTAATCCCCTCACCTCTTCACCCATTCCCCTACACCCCCCTGCCATCTGACAACCATCAAAATGTTCTCTTTATCTATGATTCTGTCTCTTCTTTTTGTTTGCTTAGTTTGTTTCTTAGATTCAATTTTTAATAGATATGTATTTTTGACATTTTATTTTTCATAGTTTTGATATTCTTTATTTTCTTAAATAAGTCCCTTTAACATTTCATACAATAATGGTTTGGTGAAGATGAACTCCTTCAGTTCTTTCTTGTCTGGGTAGCTCTTTATCTGCCCTTCAATTCTAAATGATAGCTTTGCTGTGTACAGCAATCTTGCTGTAGGTTCTTACTTTTCATAACTTTGAATATTTCTTGCCAATCCTTTCTAGGTTGCTAAGTTTCTTTTGAGAAATCAGCTGACAGTCTTATGGGAACTCCCCTGTAGGTAACTGTTTTTCTCTTGCTGCTTTTAAGATTCTCTCTTTATCTTTAATTTTTGCATTTTAATTATGATGTGTCTTGGAGTGGGCCTCTTTGTATTCATATTGTTTGGGACTTTCTGTGCTTTCTGGACTTGCATGTCTATTTCCTTTACCAAATTATAGAAGTTTTCTTTCATTGTTTTTTCAAATAGATTTCCCATTTCTTGCTCCTTCTATTCTCTTTCTAATACTTGTAGGAGGCTAATGTTGGAGCTCTTGAATTTGTCCCAGAGACTGCTTGTACTGTCCTCACTTGTTTTCATTCTTTTTTCTTATCATTTCTCTGTGTGGTTGGTTTTTGCTTCCTTATGTTCCAAATCATTGATGTGATTCTAATCTTCATCCACTCTACTGTTGTTTCCCTATAAACTGTTCTTTACTTCGATTAATATATCCTTCATTTCTGACTGGATTTTTTTTATGATGTATGATGCTCATTAAGTTCCTTGAGCATCCTCATAACCAGTGTTTTGAACTCTGCATCTGATAGATTGCTTATCTCTATTTGGTTTAGATCTTTTTCTGGAGTTTTGATCTGTTCTCTCATTTGGGCCATGTTTCTTTGTCTCCCCACTTTGGCAGCCTCCCTGTGTTTGTTTCTGCATATTAGGTAGAGCTGCTTTGACTCCATGTCTTGGTAGTGTGGCCTTATGTAGGAGGTGTCCTGTAGGGTCCAGTGGCATAGCCTCCTTCATCACCCAAACCGCATAATCAAGTTGTGCCCTTTGTGTGGGCTGAGTATTTCCTCTTATTGTAGTTGAGCCTTGGTTGCTATTGGCAGATCAATAGGAGAGATTTACCTACACCTGTCAGGGACAAGGGTTGGCTGTGATCACTGACCAACAATCTCTGACCACTGTGGGTGTTCAAATGTTCAAGGGCAATGTGGTGGTGCTCCAACATGGTCTATAGCTGTGCACTGAGTATGCTACCCTTGAGATTTCCTAAGTGGTGCAGGCTTAGGTCAGCCCCCTCCTGTGTTTTCCTGGGGCCACCTTGCCTGAGTTATAAAGCAATCTGAGATGACTGTTACTTGTGCCCAACTTGGAGAGTCTCAGGTGAAGCCAAGCCATGAATCTAGGCTGCCTGCTGCTATTGCCAGGCCTGTAGCTTAGTGAGGCCCATTGTTGCCTGTTTGAGAACATTTAGGAAATTGTGCAGCATTAAGCAAGACTAGCCACTCCTATGGAAAAGCATCTCTGTTGGGCCTGTAAGTTGGGTGGGGCAGAGTCTCTGGGGATCTCCTCAGATATGACACCAGCTTGCTGACTTTGTGGCTCAGTCTGGATGGATGTGGTTTCCTTAATTCCATAGTTGTCAGACTTCCATTCTTCTCAATTTCTGATGGTTCTGAATGATGGTTGTTCTATATTTTAGTTGTAATTTTGATGTGGTTGTGCAAAGAGGAGAGCCAAGTCTCCTTATGCCCCCATGTTGACCAGAAGTCTCTTTCCTGATTATTATTTGGCACACATGGATGTGAGGCCAGCCTGTTCTGTACCTCTGCCCCTCCTACCAGTCACGATGTCATTTCTTATTTAATTCTGTAGTTGTAGAACTTCCATTCTGCTCAATTTCCGATGGTTCTGAATGATGTTTGTTCCATAGTTTAGTTGTAATTTTGTTGTGGTTGTGCGAGGAGGTGAGCTGTGTTTACCTGTGCCACCATCTTGACTGGAAGTTCATGCTTAGTGAATTTTAAAATACAAATTAAAGGACAGATTGGGTCCTGTGTCTGTGTTCCTGGAAAAATACAGTTTAAATTAGATTACTGTTTAGTGGGTTCATACCTAGTTGGCAATAAGATTTGAAATGATTCAGTGTCAATATAATAGTATTTATTAGTTGAGTGAAACTTCACAGTGGTCAGTCTGTGTGCAACTCAGTGGGATCCATTTATACTAATTTATTTAAAGAAAAAAAAAAAGAATCCCAGATATCAGAAAGGTAAATTCTTTACTGTTTTTAAGTAAGCATACAATAAAATGGAACTTAGCATCAAACACCACATACTTATACAGGACAACAAAGCTCATTGTTACCAAATCAAGATAATTAAGGTACAATTAATAGTGAATAGGTCTTTGCTTATAAAGGTGAATTTCTGAGATCTTTAGGTATATTATTTTCCAAGAACTAGATAACTCTTTCCAGAGCTACATTCATTTATCCAGGCCTTTTTCTATTAGGCTAGGGTAATGCTTATATTTTATTTGTCTTTGTTTGTAAAGCTAATATGTTCCCATGTCATTATGCTTATTGGCACCATGGTGTTATGTGTAAAATCAAATAATCCAGATTTTGGGATCAATTAGATCT
Organism: Carollia perspicillata; assembly: GCA_004027735.1. NCBI lineage: Eukaryota > Metazoa > Chordata > Mammalia > Chiroptera > Phyllostomidae > Carollia > Carollia perspicillata. Next base: position 28,961 of record PVKM010004913.1, read on the forward strand.
TTATTGGGCTGTTTTCTGCATTTGGGAGCTACTATAATTAAATAAGATGATTAGGAAATGGATGCTGTTCAGAGCTGCATCATCCAGAATGCTAGCCACTGGCCATATGTGTCTGTTTAAATTTCAGTGTAAATTAATTTAAAAAACCTTGTCTCCCCGGCCACATTTTAAGTCCTCAGTGGTCACGTGTGGATAGTTGCTACCATATCGGACAACACAGATGTAAAACATTTCTATCACTGAAGAAAATTCCACTGGACAGTGCTGTTCTATCTAGAGAATAAAAATGTAAATGTTAAGATATAACTCTATGTGAGTTATTTAGCCTCAAGGAGAGAGCTTGAAAAGGAACAATAAATTATGCACAGGTAAAATTATAGCAGGAAGGATTCGGATTATACTTTTTGAAGTCCTTCCTGCCTATGAGGATTAAGAAGCTCAGGAATAAAATGAACATGCAGAGGACAAGTGTTTTCTGGGTTGTTGTTAAAAACATGTAGAATAGTAATTTCTAATAGTTTAATGTAAAAAAAATTCACATGTATGGATGCTATTCTTTTATAAAAAGTTAACTTTAAAAAGTGTTCACATATTATTGTCCCCTGCCCCAATCCTGAGTGTAATGTTGCCTTTGGTATCTGTTGAGTGAGAAGCCACCTGAGGAAGAAAAACTACTATGAAATAAGCTTAACACTTTGAAATCAGTGTCTAAATGCAGTGTCGAAAACGATATTTTGCGTTTGTATGGGACATACTGTTTAGGCATCCCCAGCCAACATTGGCTGCTCGTGTTGACTCTTAGACCTCATTTGGTAGCTGTGACCCTGTCACCCTGAGGTCATGGTTCATATCTGGGGACCACTGGTGTGCACATTCACCTTAGAGGGGGTTCAGGGGCGTTGGACTGGAGGCAACAGACAGACGCATGTGAGTTTTCAATGTTATTTTTGGACCTCGACTTCGTGATTAATTACTTCTGCTCATATATTTGAGTTGTCCTACTTTTTTTTTCCTGGCCAATGTCTAGCTTTTAATCAATTTGATCTGAAATGAAATTTTTCATTTGATTTAAAATCAGGCCGTCGTAGTCTTTGAAAAGCGCAATGATAGCTTCTCCTAGTCTTATCTTTAGTACCCTGAGAGATCATTTTATTAAATATAAAGCCAGATGATCCCCTTTATCTAAGATGTCCATCGGAATAAGTGACGTGCACACATCCCATACCCGGCAGGACCTTCTTTTATGAACATTTAAGCGTGAAAATCTCCAGTTCCCTTTTTAGTCCTGTAACCTTGGCTTCCTTGAGAATGTGATTATTTCTTTTTTAAACTTTTCTTTAAATCTACATTAATAATATAGGTCTGTGAACATCTCATTGAAAAATATTAGCCCTCAGGAGAAAAGGGATTTGGGTTCTTGACTCGTACTCATTAGCCCAGGATGGGAGGGGTCCAGCGCCAATGGTTAAAACTATAGCAGCTTGGTTGTCCAGGGTGTAATCCCATGTGGACAGCAGAATCTGTTGGAGGAGCAACAATGAGGGTTTCCTTTTAGTTTAATCTTGCTTTATTCTGGAGACTTAAACTCTTGTGGCAGGAAAACAGATCCCACAGTACAGCAGAGGCAGCCTGCGTCACGGTTCAGTGAAAACCCCAATCCCTTCAATCACTTTAAGAACAATGTTTCTTTCAGAAGTGCCAGAGGCATAGTGTGTAGAAATCAGCGTTCAGGTCATTTTAGCTATAGGAGCAGCCCTGTCTCTACTGAAGATGATTTTTTCCCCATAGCTCTGGACTAGTCTAGGAAAACAGACCCTTTTTGACCAAGTGGACTGCAAAGACATGTTCCGATGAAGATGTGTAATCGTTATTTTTGAGTCCATGAATTCTTAAGAATGAAAAGGAGAAAGCGTTTCAGATAATTGTGTAGTTTAAGGAGTATTTATTATCAACTTTTTGTCAGGAACTGTGGATATGAGACTCCTTAATGGGGAAGCTGAACGAGTCAACGTGCAATCACAACATCATGCAGTAAGTTTGGTGTTGGGACGGTGTAGAGATTTTCATGGTAACACAGAGGGGAGACATACAACCAGCCTGTGTCAATGAGTGGGGGCTGGGATTATGGAAGCCTTTCTATAAAACTTAGTATCTAAGCTTAATCATGAATAATTAATTATCTGAAATGGTAAGGAGACACAGTTGGGGGAATAGGAGATCATAAGGAGAATATTGTATGATTTGTGCAGAGTGCTACAGAGCATTCTGTTCTGGTAGGACATAAATAGCAAATTGTCGAGTATCAGGAGATTTAGAAACAAAGAATGTTACAAACTTTCCCTGAATGTCACATGATCATCTCTTCTTAGCTCAATATCCCAAAGGAAAGTCACTGAACTCAAATACATACATATGTACACACATGCTGAAAACAATGAAGACAACATTTGAAAGAGGTTTAGCTGAGGTCAAAATTAAAGCCATCAGCCAAGAAACCAGAGCCCCAGTCTTGTCAGAGCCCAAAAGGAAAGGGAAAGTTTCAAGTGCTGATCAACTCTTGAAAGTCAGGATGATTTTCCCTTGATAGCTCCCCAAATGGCCTAACAACAAGCATTTCTGGGCTTTTTGATGACTCATTTTGAAGATTGTGATGCAGAAACAAGAGTGGGATCAGCCAAAAGAACAGTTATTCCCTCAATTATGAACGTGACAAGCTTTGTTCTTTTGATGATGGGGCCTCTGTAGCAAACAGCTAACCGCATGCATGCTCAGCCTCATTATTCTTCAGTGGGCTCAGACTCCAACGTGGGCTTGCCAGAAACAATACCCCCTTCCCCCGAAACAAAGGTATTCTCTGTGTAAATAAAACTCCATCCTGTTACTTAAAGGATTTGGGCATTTCAGTCCTTCATTGGCAAACTCTTTGAAGTATGGATCCCAGCACATCTGTAAAGGGTCTTAGGCTTTTCTAAGGCTATTTTTGGATTTTGAACAAATTTAATAATTTCTACAGCATGGATGTCTCATTGTTTTCCTATAAACCTTAGGATTAGAAAAACATATCACTTTAATTTTCCTCTGTTTTAGTCAGAGACTGAGATTTTCATACTAGTCAGAAAAGCACATTTCCCTAAAGCGGAAGCTGTTTACAAAGCCATGGATAATTTTTATTTTCTTTTGCAGCACAGCATGAGAATTGGAAAACTCTTATGAGAACTGATAAAGAGGACAGAGCATGTCCTTTGTTTCTTGGCAAAAGAAGCTTCTTCTGTTCCAAGTGCTGTAGTTGAAGGAAACATAAATCTACCCCCAAAAGAGCCCAAATCATGTTTGGATTCAAGTGGGAAACCACTTTCCTGGTTATGCTTGGGTGGCATCCTTGGCTGCTTCGCATAACACTGTCCTCTCCATGGAGGGCCTGTGAGTTCCTCTGAGTGGGTTGAATATGTTATGCCTTTTCATTCAAAGAAACTCAATCCACATATTTTACAGAAGCAGGAGGTTGTCTTTTGAGGCTGCTTGGGAAAGAATGTCTTGTGGTGAATGTCAGCCACCTGAACAAACATGAGCCCAGTATGGGTCTCCCCAAGAGGGCTTTCTCAGGATGGAAGGGAGAGAAGCCACTGTTTTCATCTCCAGAAAAGCTGAGAGGAGTTTACTTTCCTGTGAGAGATATGGCTCCATCTGGGCCTGACTTGGGCCTTGTCTAAATCTTTGGAGGGAAAGAGGTGGCAGGTACGTACCTCAAACCTGCCATGAGTCGTAGAGACTTCCTTCAGAAGGGATAACAACGTCACATTTAGGAATCTGTTCATTTTTCACCAGCCCCATTTTTGTTGCCAGAGAGGAGAGGGAGAACAGGGAAAGTGAAAAACCAGACAAAGGCATCAAACACAACATAGCCTATTTAATTGGGAAACTTCTTAGGTTAGTATACTTTCCACCCAAGATAACTGTGGCATTTAGTTATGGGTATTCAAATGGAACAGCAGTATAGCTATCCAGGGAGGTTGACTTTGGTTTGGGCTTGGGGCTGCTCCTGGAACCAGAGTATGTGAGAAGCCCTTGGGATCAGCCAAAAATAACTGCTCCCTCATCTACCTCCTAATCCCTGGAAACAATAATGTTAGCTTACTTGAACACAGGGTCTTCAAAGCTATGACTTAGTTAAGGATCTTGAGTTGAGAAAATTACCCTGTATTATCTCTGTGGGCCCTAAATACCATCACAAGTGTCCTCATAAGAGAGAGGCGGAGGGAGAGTACACAGAGAGAAGAGGAGGAAGCAGTGTGACCGCAGAGGCAGAGATGGGAGTGATGTGGTTATGAGCCAGGGAATGGCAGCAGCCACCCGCAGGCAAGGACGGACTCTCTCCTAGAGACTCGGGAGAGAGTGTGGCCCTACCACCGACAGCTTGATTTGGGTCCATGTCACTCATGTTAGACTTCTGACCTCTAGAACTGTCAGAGACTACATTTCTGACATTTTAGGATTTTAGGCCACAGAGTTTGTGCTTTTTATTTTCTTTTATTTGTCTTTTTCAGCAACCACAGACACTAATCCAGTCCTGGAATGAAATCACTGACAAGTTACCAGGCACTTGGTGCCTTCATTGTGGTAACATGTGGTAAACTAGGAGCTGGTTGCGTTGGCCCACTGGGACAAGAGTCAGGCAGGGAGACTGGAACAGAGCCAGAAGAAAAAGGATGAGGAGCAGCTGAGGGTGACGACAGTCTCCTGAGAACACCGGGTTCTGGCAGTGTTTGTGGGTAGTTTGGCCTGTCCCTGTGGAATTGGAAAAGGGCCCTGAGGTCACATGCCTTCCGACACGGAATTCACAGGGCCTGGTGGAAAACAAAATAATGCCCTTTCCTGGGTTGTCACCAGAAGAAGCAGTGCATGAACAGTGCAAGAGGGAATTTGATGGTCCTGAAACACTCATACTTCTTCTGTCTCCTGTTGTCCAGACACTGTCCTCACCAGCTTCCTCTGGCCCCCCTGTGGGGGAAGAGTGCCCTCAGCGACTTTGGTGCCTGAACACAGCTTGGACTGAAACAACTTGATTCATAAAGTGAGCCCCTGGCTCTTAGGTTTTTTATATATTTTCCTGTCCTACTTTCATTTACTTTTTTTCTCCTATTCACTTTATGTGGTTTATTGCTACATTAGGAGTGTTAATACTAAATTTTTAAGGGTATTTTACAGCACTCTATTTGTTTTAAATGAAGGCATTATATTCATATTTATCATTTCTTCATTGATTATATATGCATCTATCTATCGTGAAGTCTTAGTAAAAATACAGTCTTTTATACAATCTGATTTGGGGATAATTGCAAGTTTGAAAAGCTCTCGGAAGACATAGCTCTGGGAGGAGAGAGAGCTGAAACGAATGAGTTCCCGGATGTTACCACTTCCCATGTCGTGAGGCCGCAGCCTAAAGTATCTCTTTCAGCTCCCCCGTTTGGGTTTATTTGTTCACTCACTTCTTTGTTCTTTCATTCACTCATTGATTTAAGCACCTACTAAGTACAGGCAGTGTGCCAAATGTGTGGGCTACACAGCCTGAGAAACTTCTCTCCTGTCCTTGAAGGGTTGCAGAGGCGGTGACTTGGTGGCCTGCCTAGTTTTCTCTTTTTAAATTGGAATTTGCATGCTTTTTAAAAATTTTTACCTCAGACATCATGTCTCTCTACGTAGATGACTTTTTATATTTACATCATCTGCCTGATCCCTGAAGACAACAGTTTTAGGCACCCAACTTAAATTCTATTTGAGAAGAACAGTCTCTGGGACTGTCCTCATTTTAGACTTTAATTCTTGAATCATTATCAACCTCCCATGGCAACTGGAGACATGGAGTCTGGGAACCAAGGCTAGAGTGAGTGAGCTGATGGAAAATGCCTGAACACTGACTGAATGAGGATATAGCCCCAGAATTGAATGTCCTGGTTGGAGACTGGAGCCTGGTAACAAAAACTCAGAGTGCTGCAAAGTCGGATTCTGGGTCCTGAGAGAAAAACATTATTCCTTAGGGGGCATCTGAGAGTCACACTCCCTCTTTTTGGAATGTAAGAATTCCATAGACAAAAATACTAACCCAAATCCCAGATGGGTGACACTGGCATCGTCACCTGGTAACCACAATAATAAGAAAGAACTAGTTCCTCAGGATTATTCATGACCTGAAGCAAGTTGGCAAAAACCCGGCAGTGTCAGATGACAAACCCCAGGCTGTTCTGGGTGTGAAGGGAAATGACTGGCAGGTATGAGAATGCAGGTTTACATCTTGTTATAATTAGTGCCTCTAACAGTGCCTGGTACGTAGTAGGTACTCAATAAACATTTACTGAATTTAGTTGTTTCGTGCACTCGGGGTGGGTACATTGGAGGTGGAGTTAGGCAGGCTGTGTTTGGGAGCTCATGGAATTCTCTCTCCTGCCCTTTGGTTAACAAAGGTTTATTTTTAAGACAAAAGAACTGAAGAGGATAACTTAGTTTGTTGTCTTCAAGCTTGTGGGTACAAAGAGAAGCAAGTGACTTAAGTTCTTTCACGTTCGGTTCTTCGACGTGTCATGAAGGGTAAGAGGAAGTGCCTTGAGAAGGCTGCTGCAAATTGTGAGCTTCAAAGAAGATCTAGGGGCTGGGGTGGGGTAGGTGAAATGGGCAAAAGTGGTCACAAGGTACAAACTTTTAGTAATCAAATAAATGAGTCCTGGGGATAAAATGTACAGCATGGTGACCAAAGTTGACAATAGTGCATTGTATATATGAATGTTGCTAGAGAATGAATGGTAAAAGTTCTCATTACAAGGGAAAAAACAGTTTGAAAATATGTGTGGTGAGGGATGTTAACTAGACTTACTGAGGTGATCATTTGGCAATATATACATGTATTGAATCATTATGCTATACACATGAAACTCATATAATGCTATATGTCAATTACATCTCAACAAAATTAATTTAAAAATAAGAATTATTTCTCCAGGAATGTGCCGTAATCTTTAAAAAAACACACCCATCTTACATTTAATATTAGAGGTTTATGATTATTAGAGGCTTGTACTTGAGAAATGGTGTCTTTAGTATCTAATTTTCTAACCCCAATCAAGTAACAAATGGAAGAAAGCAGCTCGGCACATTATCCACATTCTATTTACATCAGAGTTATTTATTGAGCAATGATGGTGGAGGCCAGTACAACACTGGCTGCAGAACTACCCTCAGGTAGCTCAGAATCTGTAGTTCTAAACTATACTCATCTGGGTATGGTATGGATTAAGTGCAATGGCAGAAAGATGAACTGTTGAAATAAAAACATGAATAGATAAAAGGATCTCTTTGGGGAAAGCCGACTGACCGTGTCCTGAGAATCCCTACAAGAAGCGTCATCTTAGAAAATGTGTCAGAGTCCCATCTTTGTCTTGTTGAATGCTCCTCAGACTCATATTAAACAAATCCACAAAAGTATTATGTAAACCCATAATGGAAAATAATTAATTTATAATGAGAATTTTAACATCTTATGGAAGTGGACCCTCTTTTGTTAAAAAAAGAAAAGATAGTAAAGTATGCATGCACTTTATAACAACAACAAAAATTGTATTCTCAATTGAAAACCTAGTAGAAGACAAATAAGATTTTAGAACTAAGTATCTATTTAGGTATCATCTCTAAGTTTTGAGAGATCAGGCCCATCAAGAAATAACCACCATTTAATAACAATGGCAATACTAATAAAAATAACTAGGTGTAGTGGTAACAAAAACTACTTATAGGGAGAGTCTGCTCTAAGCCAATTGCTCTTAAGTTCTTTGCCCACATTCACTGAATTTAAACCTTGCAACAATCTCAAAGGGTAGGAAGAGTTGTTCAACTTCAGTAAGTGTGGAAACTGGGACTCAGAGTAACTAAAGAACTTGTCGAAGGCTACAGAGCTTTTTGATACAGTGATGTCATACATGCAGGTCAGTTTTGTTTCAGATATGCAGTTCTTAATCTTCATCACTTTCCCTCCCATCCTGTACCCAGAGGCAGGAGAAAAGAAGATGACCATCTTCTTTGTGTCACGTAATTTATGTAGGGTTATATAGGGCTGTCTAATCTAAGCCTCAGCACACCTTTGCACAAAAGAGAGTATATTGGAAATGGTATTTCCAAGCTGGTTCAGAGACACAGTATAATTTCCCTAGAGTTACAACAGGTCTGGGACTGGAGCTTATGTCGCCTTGACTCCAAAGTCACCTTCTCTCCATTATGCTAATGGATTTTCTACTTATTAAGCATCTCTTCTGTGTTAGGCACAATAGTAGGTGTTTTGGGGGAAAGTATCACTAATTCTCACAAATACTCCATAGGGAAGATTGTTTGATCCCTATTTTGTCGATGAGGAAGCAGTTCAGAGAATTTAAGTAAGTCGCCTGTTATCAAAAGTTAGCAAACCTAGATCTGGTACAATCCCTGAAGCCTCCCCTGTGGCCATATTAAGTGATTATTCATATGACATTTTTTGAAAGGTACTAAAGTCTCTCTTACACATTTTTCTTTTCCCCATATGCTTGCTGCAAGGATAATAATTCCACCATTAGACCAAAAGTGTGTGGTAGAACTCATTTGGGCTAAGTAATTTCTCCTTAGGGTCAGAAATGGTTACTATGGAGATAGGCATTCTGATGGAGAGCACAGAGACAGGGATCTTTTGGGACTCTGGGTTCAACTTTCAGAGGACTTGCCTGAGTGGGAAGTCCCAAGGGGAGCTCTAGGAATCCAGAGGCCAGCAGGAGGCACAGCGTGTTGTGGGAATGTGAGGAAGTATCCAAGTGCGCCAGGGGGACATCTTAGAGGCCACATTGCTTAGAGCAGTGGTCCTCAGACATGAGGATCATCTGAGGCCTTCTTAAGACACAGATTGCTGAGCTCCACAGACTTCTGAATCAGCAGGCCAGGTTGGGGTCTGAAAATTTGCATATCTAACAAATTCCCAGGTGATACTGAGGTTGCTAATTTAGTGGCCACACTCTGAGAACTATGACCCAGCACTATGGTGTTTGGTCATCTTCTGCTAGGTATTGCATACAAGGGACAGTTGGGGAAGAGACATAGATAAGGGAAGTAGAGGCCAATAGGAATTTAAGATTTTCTTTGCATTAGCACCAGACGTTTTACATTGTGTCTCAATTTTTAGTCTGTATACAGGACAGCTAAAAATATGTAAGGAAAACACAGTTGCTAATGCCTTGCATAAACATATACTGAAACAATGCCAGAACAGATAGGACAGGCATTTAGTACATGTATTAGAGTAACTCAAAAGCAGCATACACCTGGATAGAACTGAAACAGTCATTTATTAATTGGAAAAATCCCAATTTGTTTCTTTTGTAGATGGACCACATGGTTGACTAAAAAGTCAGAAAATAGAGCCTAATTATAATGCATTTATGTAAAACATAGATTAATTTTCTCTTTCATTATGTCACTTACATTTAGTGGACTTTGATTTGGTCCTAAATTTCAGGCATTTGGCTTGATCCTGTGAATTAAAGGTACAAACAGGTGGCTCAGAATTCTTGGCCGTTTATTTCCTGAATCCCAGAGAGTCATGTGCTTAATAACTGATGATGTGTGATGAATTTTCAGTGAATGCCTCCGGGTGGACTGTTCTGACTTGCAGCTCAGAGGGAAGCTGGAATAGAAAGCAAAGGAGAAGGTTGCAAATCCCTTAATGAAATTTTTAATAAAAGCAGCTTTGAATGCATGCCTTTTTCAAATCATTGCATCCCACCATTTTTGAGAGTCGACATAACTGATCAAGAGAATGAGCATTAAGAATGCAAAAGACAGCACAATTAAAGAGAAAGGCACAGCTGGGAACTAGTGAAAGTCAGAAAGTAGCTTTGAACCAGGATCAGGAAATTTTCAGGGTAGCCAGTTCTCATTCAGAATTTTGGGATGCCTATCTTTCAGTCCTTAACCCTGAAGAGTGAAAGTGTGCGGTAGAACTTTGTACTTACTACCACCACATCACCACACCACTTTGTCCCTAGAGTTTTTATAGGGAGAGGAAGAAAACTTAGTGCAGGAGTATTACAGGGTCAGTTTTTTGCCAGAAGAACAATGAGAAATGGAAGTCAATGAGGAAGTAAGCTGTATGTAGATTCTTACTGAGAACTAACTGGTCAACCTCACTTCCCTCCTAGGCTGTCTGTCTATCCACTCCATCGAGAGCCTCTTCTCCCAGTGGCACTGAAGTCATCTGATAGACTTCATTATTGCTAGGCAGATGTCAGACTCTCCCAGTCACGAGGGATGATGAGAAGATGGCAGGGGTCTGTTGGAGAGACATCTGTGATACCTAGATCCCTAAACTGTTCTTACCACTCACAGTGAAAAAGGCAATGGTTTTGTCTGAAATAAGGGTTAACAGCCACTTTCTTTCCTTTCCTTAAAAATAAGTATTGTTTTAAAGCCTTCCTCAGAGCCAGGACGCAGGTATGGATTGACCTCAGAGGTCCTCATGGTATTTCCTAACAAATGTAGTTAAATAAAAAAATCAGCTGTGGCAAGCCCAGGAGATGAGAGAGACAATAAGGGCAGGCCCAACTGTCTTCTCAACAAGTATTTGCAGACATCATTAATAAATTCCCCTCTGAAGCAGCAATCAAGCCAATTCTTCCTTTTGGCAAGATGTTTAACTGCTGCACAGAAGTAGCTGTAATCAGACCAAGATTAGAACAGAGGGAGGCTTACTTTATGTACTTCCTCATGTAGTTTTTGAACAAGCATATGTGGTGCCAGGCAAGTAGGTTTCCCAACAGTCCCATGTATGTGCCCCTCAGGAGTCCTCATTCATTGACATATTTATTATACGTGCTGTGGAAAGTTTCCCCTCACCCCATTTTTTAATCTTTTGTGTTTTATCAAAAACAGAATGAAATACCCTCTCTGTATGTTTACACTGCAAGTGTGTTTTGAGGGGGGAATATCTCAAAAGACCCCACTGAGGTGTAATTCATTGCAGGTTGTTTTATGGAGGAGAGAAAAGGAAAGAGATGAGGAGAAGAAAAGACCTTTTTTTGTTTTTTTTTTTTTTTTTTTGCAAAAAAGGATTTTGTGGCTTTTGGCACTGTTAATAATTTGTGTGGAAAAATAATGTTTTCTTGTGTGTTTAATCCTGTGCCAAGGCAGCTGCTGGTGCAGTAGCGTTCTGCAACAAATTAGAGGGCAGTTAAAGCGAGATTTTCCACCATCAAGAACAAAGCAAGGCCAGTTAGCATGAGGACAGCTTGTTCTAGTTGCTAATGTGCTTAAAAACTTGCTGCACATAATTTGAAACAGCTTTTGTGTGAGGATGCCGCTCGGGTTTCTGAGGTCTAGTTCTAATTCTAAATCAAATGGAAGCAGATGAATTAGAAAATGACAAGTTATGCACTGACATCGTCTGTACTGGCTACAAAGATGCTTTTTTTTCGTCCTTGCTCTTGATATGAAAGCTAATTCCCCTCAATATTAAAATATTTAATGGATGACAGCTGTCTGAAATATGAAGCCTGCAGCCCCTATTTACCGAAGGAGAGCTCTCAATAACTTTGTGGCAGCTCTAACACACTTACAAATTATTTAAAGATGTAGTACCTTTGCTGGTAAGGAAGCAGATGTTAAAAAGATTCAGTGCCTCCTTAAAAGTTGATCTGATCTCAAGAGTTTTAATCAATGTAGCTCTTTATTTCACTGACTTGGAATTAAATGGGATTCCTTGGTTGAAATGCATTAGAAGAGGATGCTGTAGTCCAAATACTTTTCAGTGCCTAGCATTAAAAACTTTCATTTGTAACTCACATAGACTGCAGAGAATTAGATCTAGGTGGGAGAGAAATAGGAGAGGGCACATTTGCTGTTGGAGTTTTTGCCTACTTAAACATGGGCTGGGCACCGTGAGAGTGGTGAGTGGTTTCAGACCCTGTATGAGGAAGGAATAAGGATTCCGTTCTTAAATTCATATTCAGCAGGCTGAATATTAAGTTCTTCTTAAAGGCCAAGTGTGCTGCCAAAACTCTCACTAATAGGATTTCAAATGCTATAGTTGTAGTTTTCCTGGAAAATACTAATGAAAGACATTAAGGTCCAAAGAAGGCCTTGAAGAAATCTAAGAGGTCAAAATTTCTTGGGAGACTGTACACATTTAAAGGTAAATGGGAGGATTTTGACTGAAGAATATTAAACAGCAGAATTTTATTCAAAGGAAGTTGGGGAAAACCTACTGTATATCTGTATTGTACCATTAGCACCTGGGGTTGGGAAATTATAGTTAACCCTTTAACAAAGTAGGTGTTGGGGCACTGACTCCTGTACAGTTGAAAACCTGTGTATGATTTTTGACTCCCCCTACTGTTGATGGAAGTTTTGCCAATAACAGATATCAGTTAACACATATTTTGTCTATGTAGTATATGCTATATTCTTACAATAAAGTAAGACAGAGAAAAGAAATTCAAATCACTGCTGTTCAACTGTATACACTTTTCTTTGGTCTACATAATGTCAAATATAGGCTTCTCTGGATTCATTTTCCTTTAGGAAAAATGCAAATTGGCCAAATATTTAGTATTTGTAAACATTTATCTACTAGTATTTATAAATGTTTATAAACTAGTGAAACTGAAGTGAACCAGAAATTAGAAATTAGCGTAGAAAAGGTATGGGTAGGGCTCTTAACACACAGGAAAAATGAATAGCTGAGTATTTGGTGAAGAGCTACTTGTGGGTGGTTGTGTAGGTTGTACACTGCACAACTCGGGGGGTACTGTTCAGTTGGTAGTCTGTATGAATGGTATCAAAGAGTTCTGTAGTGCACAACTTGTACAGCCATCTATGCTCATATGTAGATGAGTTTGATTTTAAGGTATATGACAGGTTGGTTTGACTTATCTGCCAAATCTTGCCCTATGGATAATCACAATACCTGATTAACTTGTCCAAGTACCATTAAAGGGATAAGAAATAAATGGTTTATATTAAGAATAGTATCTGTGAAGTGACTTTGGTTAACAAACGCATTAACTTCCCCATACATTTTTTTTAGTGTGCCACAGAGTTTTATTTTTTTATTTTTAATTATATTTTATTGATTATGCTATTACAGTTGTTCTGATTTCCCCTCCACCCAGCGCCCCTCATTCCTTTAGGCCATCCCCACACCATTATTCATGTACATGGGTCATGTGTATAAATTCTTTGGCTACTCCATTTCCTATACTGTACTTTATACCCCCATGGCTATTCTGTAACTACCTGTTTGTACTTCTTAATCCCCACACCTCTTCATCCATTTCCCTACACCCCCCTGCCATCTGGAAACCATCAAAACACTCTCCTTATCCATGATTCTGTCTCTGTTCTTGTTTGATTAGTTTGTTTTTTTAGATTCAATTTTTGATAGACACGTATTTTTGTCACTTTATAGTTCATAGTTTTGATCTTCTTCTTTTTCTTAAATAAGTCTCTGTGACATTTCATATAATAATGGTTTGGTAATGATGAACTCCTTTAGTTTTTTTCTTGTCTTGGAAGCTCTTCATCGGCACTTCAATTCTAAATGATAGCTTTGCTGTGTAGAGCAATCTTGGCTGTAGGTCACTACTTTTCATGACTTTGAATATTTCTTGCCGGTCCCTTCTAGCCTGCAAAGTTTCTTTTGAGAACTTAGCTGACACAGTCCTATGAGAACTCCCCTGTAGGTAACTAATTGTTTTTCTCTTGCTGCTTTTAAGATTCTCTCTTTTCTTTAACTTTTGGCATTTTAATTATGATGTGTCTTGGACTGGGCTGCGATGCATCCATGTTGTTTGGGAGTCTTTGTGCTTTCTGGACTTGCATATCTTTTTCCTTTACCAAATTAGGGAAGTTTTCTTTCATTGCTTTTCCAAATAGATTTCCAATTCCTTGCTCTTTCTCTTCTCCTTCTTGCATCCCTATGTTGTGAATGTTGGAACACTTGAAGTTGTCCCAGAGGCTGCTAACACTATCCTCATTTAAAAAAAATTTTTTTTCTTCTTGTTGCTCTGTGTGGTTGGTTTTGGCTTCCTTATGTTTCAAATCATTGATGTCATTCTCAGCTTCATCCACTCTACTGTTGTTTCCCTATAAATTGTTCTTTATTTTAATTAATGTATCCTTTGTTTCTCACTAGATCTTTTTTATGCTGCTGAAGTCCTCACTAAGTTCCTTGAGCATCCTTGTAACCAGTCTTTGGAACACTGCATTTGATAGGTTGCTTATTTCCATTTTGTTTAGCTCTTTTTCTAGAGTTTTGACCTGTTCTCTCATTTGGGTCATGTTTCTTTGTCTCCTCATTTTGGCAGCCTCCCTGTGTTTGTTTCTGTGTATTAGCTGGAGGTGCTTTGACTCTGTGTCTTGGTAGTATAGCCTAATGTAGTAAGTGTTCTATAGGGTCCAGTGGCACACCCTCCCTTATCACCCAAGCTGGGTACTCAAGGTGTGCCCTTCATGTGGACTGTGTACACCCACCTCTTGTAGTTGAGCCTTGATTGATATCGGCAGATCAATGGGAAGAATTTACTCAGGCCCATCAGGGGCAAGGATTGACTGTGACTACTTATCACCAACCCCCACTCTCCATAACGCATCAAGTTTGCAGGGGCAGGGTGATGGTGCTTCACTGTGGTCTGTAGCTGTTTACTGGGTACACTGGTCCTGGGGTTTCCCAGGTGGTATGGGCCAATTTCAGCCCCAACTGTGTTTTGCCTGGCACCACCCCGCATGGACTATAAAATAATCTGAGATGGCTGTTACTTGTGCTGGGTTTGGAGATTTCCTGGGGGAAGCCAGGTTGTAAATCTAGGTTTGTGCTGCTAGTGCTGGACCTGGGGCTCATTTTGTTTGAGAGGATTTAGGAAGTTGTGCAGCATGAGCCAGCCATTCATATGGAAAAGTAGCTTGGATGGGCCCATAAGTTGGTGAGGTGGAGTCTCTGGGATCTTGCTGAATAAATAGTGTTAGGCAGGTTGATATGGTACCAGCTTGTTGACTCTGTGGCTGAGTCTGGATGGATGAGGTTTCTGTAATTCCATAATTATCAGACTTCCATGCCTCTCAATATCTGGCCATTCCAAGTGATGATTGTTCTATATTTTAGTTGTAATTTTGATGTGGTTGTGCAAAGGGGCAAGCCATGTCTGCCTATGCTGCCATCTTGACCAGAAGCCCCCATATATTTTTAATAAAGAGACATTGTCAATATTAGAAATCAAGATGCTTGAAGAAAGTAATATAGCGAAGATCAGTTTTAATGATGAAATAGGAAAATATTAGAAACTTAAGGGGCAGTTTAGATCAGAAAGAATAATAACATGATACTGTAGACAGTAAACAAACAGCCTGAGAGCATTGAGGACCAAGGTTCAAATCATACAGAAAGGAGAGGAAAAGCTCAGCATATTTCAGAATTTTATAGACCCTCTTTGAAAGAACAAAGACTCATTTAAAAATTTTATTTCTGCCTCCAAGTTAGTAGGAAAAGTCCCGCCGAAATATTTTAAACTATTTTATTTTCTTATCCATTTCTAAAAGGCTAATTTGTCTTTGTAAGATTCAGCATTTTAACAAATCATTATTAGGCACCTCTTTTTTACCAACTCCTGTCTCTTATGGGTTACTCCAGGGAGTAACTTGGTGGGATTTCCTGAGCTGGTGGAACATGCTCTGGATGACAGATGGCACCTTCAGGGAGAGGTGTAGGAAGCCATTGGCTTATAAGGGAAGTATCCACGGATAATTGCTAGGAAGGCTGATGTGGGATATAGGTGAGGCACCAACAGTGTCTGCTATGGTATAATCCTTATAAATAAGGAAAAGATAGAAACAAAGAAAATGATTCATTGGTCAGTGCAGAGCTGAATGGAGTAAAATAAGTTTCTTTACCATTAGACTTCTCAATAATTTTAATATTTGTTATGAATATTCTAAAAGGGAACAAATTATGCATGTTTTATCAAGTTTACTTGAACATGTGTTTTATCAAGATAGAACACATGTTTAGAGAGGCATTTTGCATGGTTAATGCATGGAACATATTATGTAAATCTTTAATTCCTGTTTTTACATAGTGTCTCTATGTTCAAGTCACACTCCTAATCCCTAGATAGGAATACGGAGATATAGAGGTAAATAAGGCTTAGGTCTTGCCTTTAAGTTGCTTATGGCCCACTAGGGAAGTTATATGTGACAACATTTATAATGTAAATTAATAACGGATGGAAGGGATATGAGAGATCAAAGAAAGTAAAGATTATTTCAAGCTGGGACACAAGGAAGTTTTCCTGGATGAATGGCATTGATCTAGACCTTGAATTTTAAGAGAGAGGATGGTAGCAAATTATTCTAGACTGAGGAAGTAGTGTAAACAAAGACATGAAGGGTGGAATTAATGGAGAGTAGTGTTGAAAAGGCTTTCTTTTATACAGGCTCTTAAAATCTACAAAAAGTAGGCTAGAAAACATGAAAAAGCCTTATAGAAAATTTCTGTCAATAATAAGCTGTGTGTGTTTGCATGTGCACGCATATGATTACAATGTTTTTGAAAAATCTTTCCATGTTGACGTGGAAAACCTTGTACTCAGTAGATGAATCTAGAAAATAGTTCAAAATCTCATGAAACTGCCTGGTATTGCATAGCCAGCTCCCATGGATCTTTGTCATGCTCATTACATTTGTATCTGTTATGGCTGCAGGGAAGTTCTCTCTGCAAAAAACTACTAATTCCAGAAGCAACTGCACTCCAGAATTTGTCTTTTTAACCCCCAAATTCAAAAACATGGCTTCTACTCTTTCAATCTAAATGCTCTTTCAAATGCTTAGGCATCTACCTGTAAGGAAAGGCTAAAGTGATTGGTTTAGTTCTCATGTCAGCCAGTGTATAAATGATTAATTGCAGTGAAGCTCTGTTCCTGGTAAAACAATTTGAAACATATGTAATTATATTGTTAAAAATATAGCAAAACTTTCATGGAAAAACTTTAATAAGATTACTTTTCATTTTTTAAATGTTGCCTTCCTATCCAAAACATATCTTTATTATCTCCATAAAGTGTTTCCAATTTTATATTCTTATTTATTAACGTACCTAATTTTTTGTTTCTCCATGTTATTTTCTTTATGGAAACATCTATTTTAAAGATTAATTATATTGTTTTTGCAAAAATGATAAGTGCTCTTTATAAAAATATCCATCAAAATTATAAAAACAAAGAAAAAACCCTCAAAATTTCACATTAAAAATAATTGTCATTAACATTTATTGCATGTGATTCTAGAAATACTGGCATTGCACTTCAGCAAGAAAGGCTGATAAAGTGAAACTTGGGTAATTGCTGAACTTTAGATGAAACTCTGTTTAACACAAATTGGGCTTCATAAAGTGCCCCTTTAAAGAGTTTCATCAAAGTGGTATTGGCTAGACTATAAAAGATTGGAATCTTTTTTAACCTATGAATTCCAACTTAGACTCTGCATTTGAAAGTGAGAAAATTAGACTTCCCATTTTTCCCTACCCATTTTTATTTTTGTATTATTATTTTGATATCATCAATTTATATTTGCATTCTATTCTGTAATCATCATTTTCATAGTTCTAATTTTTTTCTTTTGATTCACCTCTTAGTTAGTTGGATAAAAGATTCTTAAGTTTTCTATACCTGAGCTTTTTCATGTTTTAGAAAAACATTGTTCAATGTAATATTCTTGATGATAGAGATGTTCTGTATCTGTTATCTCTACTGCAGTACCTACTAGATATGTATGGCTATTGAACATTTAATATGCGGCTAGCATTCTGTAGGCATTGAGTGCTGCTGTGAAACATTCTGAGGCAGTTCCAAATTTTTCTTTCTTATTTGACAATATTTTATGTTTTGAAAGATCCCAGGGACAGGCAGAGGAGGCTGTCTAGAGCTGTCATAATGGGCAAGATTATGATATTTTCAACTATTTTTATATTTATCAACCAATACTAATAACAAAGGTGTATGTCCACATGGATATATCAACATGGAAAGTTTGTTATATCTGCAAGGTAGTTGTTATTATCACAAAAGATAAATTAATTTAGAGAAGTTAATTTTTCTAATGTTACACAGGCAGTAAACAGCAGAAATAGGACCTGTTTTTCTATCACTCCAATGACTTAATTATTTTACCGGCGAAAATTATTTCCTAAAAATGAAATCTTGTATTATATTCTAAATTATATTTATAGATAGGGAGTGGACTCATAGATGGAGAGCAGATGATAGCTAGTGGGGGAGGTTAGGGGGTAGAGAGATTGAGCAAAAAGGGAAAAAGACTCATGGACATGGACAATAGTGTGGTAACCGCTGAGGAGGAGAGGTGTATGAAAAAAGAATCTGCTTGCCAATTCTGACATTTTGGTTGGGATTGCATTGGATCTATAAATTAATTTGCACATTAGGGAGACTATCTTAGCCTGATGCCATTACCCACACTGGAACCATTTATTGTTAATCAATAACTCTTCTTCCAATTCTGGGCTCCTTAAACAACCAGATAGGTGGTATCCTGGAAGAGAATGCAGTAATCAGAGGATGTAAGTGGTCAGTTTTCTGAAGATAATTTTTCCAAAAGCAAAAATAAGCCAGCATTCTAAAAAAATAGAAAATAAAATTGCTTTTAATCCTGTATTTTAAATTTAAAATATTAACTATTAAATGGCCAATGTATGAGAATAGTGACACTGTTGTAATCAACACCAAAATTTGAAATCCAAGCTTGTGACTAACAGTTACAGACTTCCATTACTCAGCACCCAACTTATTTCTATCTTGTTTGGTTTACTTGGTCCTGGAATTCATTTCTCCTGCAGATACATAGATGTAATGGTCACTCTTTTCTTAATGGCATGTGTTCAGCTCAGGACATTCCTCAATTAAACTGATTCAGAAACTTAAAAGAAGGGCAGATTTTAAGTAGAAAAAGTTTGATTTTAAAATTAAGTCATAACCACATCTAATAAGTGCTTGCATTTCTTAACTTCAGTAGAAAGGTCAGCCCCAAACTTACAATAGACATTAAAGTTATATGGAGTATGTTATGTGTCACTGGCTCAATTATAATTGACTGACTATTGAGCTATACTAAAAGCTTGGGCCAAGTAGCCATGTGTGAGTCTTTCCTGGTACTTGACTGAGAAGAACATCTTGTGATGTAGTAGGTGTTTACCTGGGTGCTTTTATATGAGTGAATTTTTTAAAAGGTGTATGTAGACCTACAACTTTTCTGAGTAATGATAAATTTATAAGTTCATAAAATGCATAAAGCTAGTAAGGGAGTCTGTCTTCTGATATGTGTAATAAGTAAAAAATGTGTTAAATTGTTGTGATCTTCAGTGTCATATATCCTGACCATTACATATAAAATTCTGTATCTTATTTTTGAAATAGAGTTTAAATTATTAAAATATGATTAAAAATCTATTTGAACTAAATAACCCATAAAACACTGTTGAATATAGTTTGACATACTTTGTAGCCTCACTCTCAAGTCTCATAGGCCTTGGCAATTACAAATATTTATGTCAGTGTAACATCTATCAAAAAACATTGCCATTCCAACATCCGAATTATAGGAGTACCAGAAGGGAAAGAGGAAGAGTAACAAGTGGGAAACTTATTTGAGAAAATAATAAAGGAGAACTTCCCCAATCTGGCAAAGGAAGTAGACTTCCAGGAAGTCCAGGAAGCTCAGAGAGTCCCAAAGAAGGTGGACCCAAGGAGAAACACACCAAGGCACATCATAATTACATTAGCCAAGATTAAAATGAAGCAGAGAATTCTAGAAGCAGCAAGAGATAAGGGGACAATCACCTACAAAGGAGTTCCCATCAGACTGTCAGCTGATTTTTCAAAAGAGACCTTACAGGCAAGAAGGGGCTGGAAAGAAGTATTCCAAGTCATGAAAGGCAAGGACCTACATCCAAGACTGCTCTCTCCAGCAAAGCTTTCATTGAGAATGGATGGGCAGATAAAGTGCTTCTCAGATAAGATCAAGTTCAAGGAGTTCATCATCACCAAGCCCTTACTATATGAAATGTTAAAGGGACTTACCTAAGAAAGAGAAGATAAAAAAATATGAACAGTGAAAGGACAGCAAACTCGCAGTTATTAACATCCACACCAAAAACAAAAGCAGACTAAGAAGACACCTAAACAGAAGCGGGGAGCCACAGAAATGGAGATCATGTGGAAGATTAGTAACAGGGGAGTAGGAGGAGGATGCGGGGAGAAGGTACAGAGAATAAGTAGCATAGAAGGTGGGGAGAAAATAGAAAGGGAGAGGGCAAGAGTAGCATGGAAAATGTAGAAGCTAAAGAACTTAAGACACAGGGACATGAACTAAAGAGGGGGAGTGTGGGTGGGAGGGGGGTGTGCAGGGTGGAAGGGAATGAAGGGGGGAAATGAGACAATTGTAATGGCATAATCAATAAAATATATTTTAAAAAAACATTGCCCCAAGCTTTCATGATTTTGCTCCTAAACTCATTATTCATGTTCTTTCTTTTGTAGCCAAGATAAAAATGGTAGCCCACTTGGACCTGCTTGTTCTGACTTAGCAAAGAGTTAGAGAGGATCACTCTTCCTGGTTTCAGATCTTGTAGACCTTAGAGCAAAGGGTGTGTGTGTGTCTGTGTGTATATAAAAAGCTGATATGAATTACTGGGGCCAGTGGCCCAGAAAATGGTCTAAGATGATTATATTGCATATTAACAAAAGTCTTGTATAAAGATTTTTGCTGGGAAGGGCACCCATATATATATATATTTACCAGCATGAATCATGGAAAGGAATTCCAGAAGTGGATATTCTTGTCCTCTGACTTTTTCTTTAGTTGAAATTTCATGCTTCTGTGGTTTGTTGTCTGATTTTTAATTGGTGGCCATTTCTTATCTCCTTTACTAAACTAAGAAAGATTCATGCAGTCACAAGGAACAGAGATCAGATGTGTGGAGACAGTAAGGTCTGGAGT
>PVKM010004914.1:0-50198 GCA_004027735.1 Carollia perspicillata
AGCTGTGACACCATTAAAATCCTACAGAACATAGGCAGCTAAATCTCAGATATCTCACGCAGCAACATTTTTACTGATATGTCCCCCAGAGCAAGGGATATAAAGGAAAGAATAAGCAAATGGGATCTCATTAAAATGAAAATCTTCTGCACAGCTAAAGAAAACAACATTAAAATAAAAAGAGAACCAAGTATATGGGAAGACATATTTGCCAATGATATCTTAGACAAGGGTTTAATCTCCAAAATATACAAAGAATTTACATGACTCCACTCCAAGAAGATAAGCAACCCAATTAAAAAATGGGCAATGGAGTTGGACAGGCATTTCTCCAAGGAGGACATGCAGAGGATTCAGAGACACATGAAAAGATGCTCAAATCGCTAGCCATCAGAGAAATGAAAATTAAAACTACAATGAGATACCACTTTACACCAGTCAGAATGGCCATCATAAACAAAGCAACAAACAACAAGTGTTGGAGAGGCTGTGGAGGAAAGGGGACCCTAGTTCACTGTTGGTGGGATTGCAGACTGGTACAACCACTATGGAAAACAGTTTGGAATTTTCTCAGAAAACTAAGAATGGATCTGCCTTTTGACCCAGCAATTCCTCTGCTAGGATTATATCCCAAGAACGCTGAAACACCATTTCAAACGAACCTATGCACCCCAATGTTCATAGCTGCCCAATTTACAATAGCCAAGTCCTGGAAGCAACCTAGGTGCCCATCAGTAAATGAATGGATCAAAAAACTATGGTACATGTACACAATGGAATTCTATGTGGCAGAAAGAAAGAAGGAGCTCCTACCCTGAGCAACAGCATGGATGGAAATGGAAAGCATTATGCTAAATGAAACAAGTCAGGCAGTAAATGACAAATACCATATGATCTCATCTTTAACAGGAACCTAAGCAACAAACCAAACAAGCAAGCAAAATATAACCAAAGACATTGAAATAGAAAACAGGATGAGAGTAACCAGAGGGGAGAGGGGAGGGAATTTCAGGGGAAAAAAGGGAAGGGATTATAGGAACAAGTATAAAGGACACATGGACAAAAAGTAAGGGGAGTGGAAATGGGAGGGAGGTGGGGAGCACTGGGCGGGGTGGACTGGAATGGGAGTAAAAGACAGAAAACTGTACTGGAATACTATTAAAATAGAATAAAATAGAATAAAAAACAAATAACAGAAAGGGAAATTAAGAAAGCAGTCACATTCACAATTGCTTCAAAAAGAATAAAATACCTAGAAATAAACCTAACTGAGGATTTGAAAGACCTCTACTTGAAAAATTATAAAGTACTGAAGAAAGAAATTTAAGAAGGTACAAATAAGTAGAAGCACATACTGTGTTCATGGATAGGAAGAATTAACATCATTAAAATGTCCATACTGCCCAAAGCAATCTAGAGAGTCAACGAAATTTCTGTTGAGATTCCAATGATGTATTTCACTGAACTAGAAAAAGCATTTCAAAAATGTATATAAACCACAACGGGTCCCACAAAACAAGAGTGATCCTGAGAAAGAAGAATAAAGCTGAAGGAATCACACTACCTACTATCAAACAATACTTCAAGGCCATTGCAATTAAAACAGACTGGCACTGGCATAAAAACAGACACATAGATCAAGGGAACAGAATAGAGAGCCCAGAGGAAGCAAACACAAAGAATGGGCCAAAGATAGTTTATTCAATAAGTGGTGGGAAAATTGGACATATATGTGCAAAAAAAAAAGTGAAATTAGATTACCTTCTTACACCACACAGAAGAGTAAATTCAAAATAAATCAGAGACTTAAATGTTAGACCCAAAGCCATAAAAATTCTAGAAGAAAATATAGGCAGCAAAATTTGGACATTGCTCATAGGAATTTATTATCAAATATACCTCCCCAGCAAGGGAAACAACAACAACAAAAATAAATAAATAAATGGGACTGTGTAAAAAGTTTTTGCACAACAAAGGAAATCATCAACAAAATAAAAAGCCAATCCACAGAATGGGAGAACATATTCACTGATACATCTGATAAAGGGTTAATATCCAAAATTGATAAAGTACTTACAGAACTCAATGCCAAAAAAAAAAAAAAAAAAACCAAACAACCAATTAAAAAATGTGCAAAGGCATTTTGGAGAATAGACACTTCTCCAAAGAGTACATATGGATGGCCAATAGACATATGAAAAGATGCTCAACAGCACTAATCAACAGATAAATGCAAATAAAAACCACAGTAAGATACCATCTCACACCCATCAGAATGGCTATCTTCAATAAATCAACAAATAATAAGTGCTGGTGAGGTTGCAGAGCAAAGGGAACCCTAGTGGACTGTTGGTGGGAGTGGAGACTGGTACAACCACTATGGAAAACAGTATGGAATTTCCCCCCAAAATTAAAAGTGGAACTTCCTTTTGACCCAGCAATTCCACTGCTAGTATTATATCCTAAGAATCCTGAAACACCAATCCAAAAGAACATATGCACCCCAATGTTCACAGCAGTGCAATTTAAAATAGTCAAGTGTGGGAAACAGCCTAAGCACCCATCAGTAAATGAGTGGATCAGAAAACTGTGGTACATTTACACAGTAGAATATCACTCAGCGGAAAGAAAAAAAGAGCTCCTACCCTTTGCAACAGTATGGATGAAACTGGAGAGTATTATGCTAAGTAAAATAAGCCAGGTAGTGAAAGACAAATACTATATGATCTCACCTATAAGTGGAACCTAGTCAACAAAACAAAAAAATGAGCAAAATATAACCAGAGACATTGAAATAAAGAGCAAAATGACAGTAACCAGAGTGGGAGAGAGGTATAATGGGGGAAAGAATGGGAAGGGTCATCAAGGAACGTGTATAAAGGACCCATAGGGAAAGCCAAAGGTGGAGAGGGTTGAAGTTGGGAGGTGAGGTGGGTAGGGCAGGGGAAACTGGTGGTGGGAAAATGGAGACAACTGTACTTGAACAACAATAATAAATAAATAAATAAGAAAGAAAGAATGAAAAAAAAAAAGAGTACCTTGATACATGCAACTATTAGTATTTGTTTTAGGTTTTAAAGCAATATATGAGCACTGGCAAAAATGGTATATACTTCTTAAAACCAGAGGGATGGGCCTCAAGACAGAGCTCTGGATAAATTACATTTTTCAGTTAGTGTCTTTGCCCATCTAAGAAGACCTTGGAAGAGTCAAGCCCCTGAGAACGAATAATTCATCCTAGACTAATGAATGCCTAGTTCTTTGATAAAGAATAACTTTACATGCAATATTATTTTATATTAGTTTCAGGTGTATAGCATAGAGTTCTCTCTAACATTTTTAGTACCCACCAGGTACCATACATAGTTATTACAGTAGTACTGACTGTATTTCCTAAGCTGCAATTTACATACCCATAACAATTTTTTAACTACCAATCTGTACTTCTCAATCCCTGTACCTTTTTTACAAATTACCCAAGCTGCCTTCCTTCTGGCAACCATCAATCTATTCTGTGTATCTATGAGTCTCTTTCTGTTTCATTTGTTTTCTCATCTTGTTATTTAGATTTCACATGTAAGTGAAATCATGGTATTTGACTGACTGACTTATTATACTTGTATAATACCCTCTAGGTCCATTCATGTTGTCCCATGGATGGTAAGATTTTGTTCTTTGGTAAGATTTTGGTACCGAATGGTACCAAATGGTAAGATTTTGTTCTTTTTTATGGCTGACTAACATTCCTTTTTAAAAGGCATAAGACAACTAAAAATTTATTTCAATAATCCATTAAACAAGTCTGGAGCACATAAAAGGGATGAATTTAGTTGTTGAATTGACTCCCCTGAGCAGCTGTTGGAAGTTTACCTCTCTTGTCCTGGTCAGCTCTGTAATGGGTTGAACTGTGTACCCCAAGAACATATGTCCAACCCTAACTTCTAATGCCTGGGGATGTGACCTTATTTGGAAATAAGGTCTTTTTCTTATACATTATTTATTTATTTTCAGAGAAAGGAAAGGGAGGGAGAGAGATGTACATCAATGTGTGGTTGCCTCTCATGCACCCCCTACTGGAGACCTAGCCCACAATCCAGGCATGTGCTCTGACTGGGAATTGAACTAGCAACACTTTGGTTTGCAGGCTGGTGCTCAATATACAGAGCCATACCAGCCAGGGCAGGAAATAAGGTCTTTATTAATGTAATTTAATTAAAGATCTTGAGATTAGAACATACTGGATTTGAGGTGGGTCCTAAATCTCTTGACTGGTGTTTTTATAAGAGAAAGGAGAGGGAGATTTGAGATGTGGAGAGAAAGAGGGAAAGGCTTTGTGAAGGTGGAAGCAGGGATTAATGTGATGCAGCTGCAAACCAAGAAATGCTGGCAACAACCAGAAACTAGAAGAGAGGAGTGGAATGGGTTCTCTCTCATGGTTAGGCATCAACCCTGGTAACATCTTGATTTCAATCTTCTGGCCTCCAGAAGTATGAGAGGATACATTTCTGTCATTTTAAGGCATCAAGTTGTGGTAATTTGTTTCGGCCACCCTAGGCAACTATTACAAACTCCTACTTTTTGTTCTATACAAATTTTCCTTGGCAGGTATTGGGTATAAATGGATAGTTCATATCTCTAAATCAGTCTATCCTTATTAGTTTTCTCCTGTGATGAGTAAATCTGATGCCAATTTCTTATACTCTAAACTCTACTAGCAATTTGATCATTATGTGATTTTGATTGAATATAGGCATATCACAACGACAATTTCTCTTTCCTTCTAATTGCTGTCACTATCAATCTTAGAAACATAGATCACCATATGTTCTGGGCATGATAACACTTTTCTATAGTGACTTTGCTTATCCATATATGCCATATACAAGGTCTGTCCAGAAGGTATCCAGACAGGTAATATGAAAAACAGAGACAGTTATTGAAGAAGATGCAAGATACAAGAGACAGTGTACATAGGTCAATGATGCCTTGGTCCCCTTCAAAGTAGGCACCTTGGGACCTCATACAGTTCTCCCAATCACCATCAACTGCCCCATTGTATTTTCCTGAATCTCATCGACAGTCTGAAATCTCTTCCTTTTGAAGATGATTTTAGTTTTGGGAAAAGCCAGAAGTCATAGGGTGCCAAACCTGCACTGTAGGGGTGCATAGTTCCCTGGGTGATTTGACATTTCACCAAAAAATTCTGCAGGAGATGTAACGCATGAGCATGCACATTGAGGTGATAAAACTGACAATCATGAGTTTCCCATAGATACGGGCTTCTGAATCATCCAGATAGTGTCTGTAGAAGAATGTTCGAGCTTAATGAAAAATATGATGCAGATTCAATTCATTGCTCTACTCACTCCGTCATTTTGAATGAGATGGCCACACAGTACATATGCTTACTCAAGGGCATCTACTGCCTTGCTGACTAGTGCAGTGAAGTCATCATTGTTCACACATGCGCATTCTAGTCCACTCTCCTTGGATGCCAGGTTACATCAATGTCATGTAAACTGTTATCATTAAATATATAATGAGCAAGTGCTTTCCTATAAGCAAGTGTTTTTCTTACAGTTTTACTAGGGAATATTTTAAAAATATTTAGTTCTAGACTTCAGATATTGGTGAAAATTTTACTTGTAGCTGACTCAGTAAGTCTTGGGATTGGTAAGTCAAGCTCTGACTCTTCTTTCTCATACAGGCTTTGATGTTTTTTTAACAAAAAATTCTGGCTTTCTGAACCCTTTTACTACCTTTCCTTTTCTAGAGAACAGGTTAGAGAGAGGAAATTTGTTTATAGTTTTGAGTGTACCTTTTTTTTTTCCTGTAGTTTTTCTGTTTTGCGTGTTTTCCAGAGTGGCTGGCTTCATTCTTAACAGGTCTCAGATGTCTGTCTCTTGCTTCTCACGTTAACTTGGTATACTCACATTTCAACAGGGATCAAGAAAAGTGCCCAGTGTATGATAATTTGGGTCAAATTTCCATACAATCTAGAGCCATGTGGCATGAAGTACAAGGTTCCCTTCTGTGTAGTCTTCCCATTGTTCTCTTATAGCCAAAGCATGCTGACCTTCATGGTGAGATCCTTAGCTAGTTTTCAGAACATGAGCATTCAGTTTTCCCAGCTCCTTCCATCTAACTTAAGTCTTATCCTGCTGGGCTTCTCATAATGTTGGGAAAGACTGTTACTGCCTCAACCTCCAGTATCCGGAGTCGTATTGGCTGGTCTTATCTGGAGCATATGTATATAAAGTGGAAAAATGCACTTGATGCTTTTTATGATATTACCATAAAATAAATGATATAGGGAATATAGAGAGATTAATTTATAACAAGTTGGTCAAGGTATATAAGCAAGAATGATGTAAGAGGACTGAATAAGTCTTTTCAATCTGTGAGAAGAGACTGAAAGTTGCAATGGTATATTTTGATTGTAATTTGGAGGATCTCAAAAACCAAGCAGAAGAATTTATAATTAAATAATAAATGAATGTATTTTTATCTATACTATATATCCTTCCCAATCCTTTCCAAAAAGAACATAGGTAAACACTCATAAAAGGGCAGTAAAAACAAATTTTGGAAGAGAGATCAAAGGATAGTTGTAACTGCTCCTCCTTTCTTCCCTCAACTCTACCCTAGCAATTTTTATCTTGTGTCACTATGTTATTCCCATCCATATTCTGAATCACCACTGAACCTATAATATATTTACTTCTTTATTATCTCTTATGATGAGAATATGAGTTGCATTAGAGTCATTATTTTTGTCTATTTTGTTCTCTGGCTATTCTCAGTGTCTAGAATGACACTGGATAATAGTAGATGTGTAATAAATACTTGTTATAAAATAAATAATATACTAGGAACAAAGAAAGGAATTGCTCTAGATTATAGAGTGGTGAAAAATTAAATAGTATATAGTGATTATGGTGGTTAGAATATGTGAAACCCTATAAATAAGAGGGCACTTAAACTCACTCTGTCCTTACACAAGACAAAAAGAGCCTGGTCCAGGATGATAGGAATAAATGGAAGGAAAAAGGAGAATCCAGAATACATGGTGTGATCCCATCCTTGTTTTCTGCACAATAACGTCTACTTTCACTGTCCTTCTTGCTCAAATGGATATAAGAGAAGGTAAGCATAATTAGCTCAGACTGGTTTTCACAACCTATTTTTGGACAATATGCTGAGCATCATGATCTTTTATGAGTCACTTTCAGAACTATAATGTTGTGCTTCACCATCTCCAACTTGAAAAAAAAATGCTTCTCTGACACAAGAGGGATTCAAAAGAGCATTTCCAACTGAGACAAATAGACTATAAATAAAGTTAAATAAATGTGGTTCAAGAGCCATTGGAACAGGGGACATTATTGTTTGTAAGACTGACACTTTGAAGGCAGTCTGAGGATGTGACTCCTTTCTTTCTCTTACTAGCAGACTAACAGTGTTAAGTAATGCAATTGGCAGGACCATTGTGAGAAGTGCAAAGGCAATAGTTGGGATTTTGGAGAAGGCTCACAAAAAACAAACTCATCCATTTACAACTGAACACCCTGATCCTGTTGAATTTTCTTGCTCTGAATTTCTCAGCCAGGAACTTCTACCACTGAGTTAATGTTCCTGAGTTAGAAAAAAATTTTCCTGGAATTGGAGGTATGTACATTTGCTTCTTGTCAGGAATAAATACTCACTCTTTGTTTACTGTGTGTCTCCTGAGTTGCTGGTAATTGTTATTAATGGGATCTCTATTATTTTCCCTGACTGTCCTACACAGCAAAAGAATAAATGTCTTAAGGAAGTGAAATTAATAACTCCATTGCAATGTATCATGGAGATAAACCAGTAATTGCAAGGTCAGATGGGCACACACAGATAAATTGTTAGCTGGTTATACTATAATGAAAGAACAAATATTTTACATAAGTTTATGAGTAATGTTTCTCATAATACAGGAGATGTATTATCCCAGAAAAACTCCCCCCTCAACCTGAGACCATCAGCAATCACAATAATGAAATATTAATAACAAATCTGAAAATCTATCAGGAGTAAATTTCATAACTGACTATAATGAATTTCTTTCTAATTTTGGAGGGGAGCTAAATGAAATACTACTGAAGGCACTAACAGAAGAATGTGTTTTATATGGGAGCCAAATCAAGATTATTTTGTCACAAAGGGTAGATTTGAAGTGGTGGTGGGTGAGAGAGAACAATAGGAAATTCTCCTATTGTTCCAGATAATTCTCCTACTATCATATTAACTGCTATTTTAAGGGCTCTTTTTCTGTATAATCTTATGTATTTCACATATAGAAATGAATGCATTTAGTTAATCTAATTTTAGGGGAAAATTGTCTTTGAATGTCTTTTTTTCCTGTAAGCAACTGTATAATTATACCTTTATATTATAAGAGATTGAAGAATTATGTTTGTTGGTTCCCTAGCAACCATAGGAACTCTGGATTTTTCAGCAGGAGATCAAAAGTAGAATTCTTAACATAGAAGTAAAATCTGATGCCTATTACTAAAAATAGCACATGTGGCAATTTTGAGAGACAACTGGAAAAAATGTATCAATGTATTTTTATTTTTCTGATCAATATAAAACTATGTGGGAGGCACCTAGCACAAATCCAATTTTCAGCTGCTATATATGTCATCCACATTCAGCTTACCTTCTTTATGGTTTTAATTACTCACACTGAGATAATCTGCATGTTTCAATACAACATAATTATATTTTTCAGGTATAAAATATAATTTAATACATTTTACTTTAATACAAATCAAAAGAATATAATACATTTTACTTTAATACAAATCAAAATAATATAATTTAAGAGTAGTGTATATGTTACTTTAATAAATGTTGAATTTCATAATATTTTATACTTTAGTCTGAATCTCCTACAGTGGTGCTCGGCTCACATTGAATATTTTCTCAGTCCCATTCGTGATCAAAAACATTCATCAAAAGGCAGTTGGTAATGTTCTAAAATTAGATTATGGTGATGGCTGAAGCATTCTTTGAATGTACTAAAAACTATCAAGGTGTACATTTTGAAAGGGAAAATTTTACGATACGTTAAATATATCTTAATAGAGCTGTTATCTTTTTTTTTTTTTTCATAAAAAGCAGTTGGGTTCCTCAGCCCCTGTAATCCTTATTTCCCTTTCTCTTACTCAGCACTGCCTTTAGAGGTAGCAAAATCTTCTGACTGGCCTCATGGCCACTGTCAGATCCCCATGAATCCTAAGTTTTCCAAAATGAGATACAATGCATTCAGCTGATACCAGTCAACAACTTGTTTTAAAATTAAGCCTAACTGAAAGGTATCTTGAGGCATTGAGGTCAGGATGAGTTTGAGATGTAATGGTCAGATCATGATGTCTAACACTGGTTATAGAAACAACATGAAGATTGAGCATACACTATCCAGAGGCTTTGGGAAGTCCCTGTGCACAAAGTCAAAAAAACTGAGACAGCTGCTGATAATATGCAAGCAGTCTTCTTGTGGTGAGATTGTATACACTCAGTTTTTCTTCCAAAAAACTCAAAGTCATTGTGCAAAGAGCAGTTTATCTGGCCATTAGTTTCACCAAAGTCAATGCCAGACTGTGGTTTGAGAAAAATGCATAGCAGCTCTCATTGCATAATTTATTTATATTATATGTATTGCTGTATAAACTCTCAATTGAGGTAAATGGCCAAGGTCAGGATCAGTGTTATAATTTCTGACCATAAAAATGAGTAAGATTATTTCATATAGTAATTAAATTCAGGATTGGTGGACTCTTGAATTTTGCCCGGTAGTATAGTTCCTATATTTCATAACTATTCTTTCCAGTTTATACCCAAATGCCAACTACATTACTTTCAAAACATCTTTTTTTCAACCTCCGGTCAAGATGGAGGTGTAGGTGGAGATACTGTGCCTCCTGGTACAACCAAATGTAAGGACAACAAAGATTTAGAAAGAAAAACACAACCAGAACAGACAGAAAATTGAACTATATGGAAGTCCGACAACAATGAACCCTTCATCCAGACTGGTAAGAGGGGCGGAGTCGGTGGCTGGTGGAGAGGGGTTGTGGCAGGAAAAAGCCATGGTTGGCAGACTCAGGCATGGGGAGGAAATAAGCAGACACAGTGGAGCGCACAAAGTAGTTGGCTGACCACAGACAACATTTGCGTGCACATAAACCAGGCAAAAAATGGGCAGTGAGACAGACCCAGCAACCCAGGGCCCCAGTGCTGGGAAATAAAGCCTAAAAGCACTGATTGAAAAAACGTGCAGGGGTTGAGGTGCCAGGAGAGACTCCCAGCCTCCTCACAGGAGAATTTATTGGAGAGACCCACAGGGTCCTAGAACATACACAAGCCCACCCACCCGGGAATCAGAACCAGAAGGGCCCAATTTGCTTGTGGGAAGCAGCCAAGGTGACTGAGGTGACTGAATTCTGAGACATAGCAGAGCAAGCACCATTATTCTCTCTCTGACCCCACCCCCACAAACAGCATCATAACCAACCGCCAGCGACGTTGGTTGCCCCACCCTGGTGAACACCTAAGGCTCTGCCCCTCATACATAACAGGCATGACCAGACCAAAAAATTATGGCTCAAATGTAAGAATAAATCAAAGCCCCAGAGCCAATACTTTTAAGCAACCAAGAGATAGCCAACCTATCAGATGCACAGTTCAAAACACTGGTGATCAGGATGCTCACAGAACTGGTTGAATTTGGTCGCAAATTAAATGAAAAAATGAAGGCTACACTAAGTGAAATGAAGGAAAATGCACAGGTAACCAATAGTGATGGGAAGAAAACTGAGACTCAAATCAATAGAGTAGAACATAAGGAAGAAAGAAACAACCAAACAGAAAAGAATGAAGAAACAAGAAATCAAAAAAATGAAGAGAGGCTTAGGGACCTCCAGGACATGTTCAAATGTTCCAATATATAAATTATAGGGGTACCAGAAGGGGAAGAGGAAGAGCAACAAGTAGAAAAGTTATTTGAACAAATAATAAAGGAGAACTTCCCCAATCTGGCAAAGGAAATAGACTTCCAAGAAGTCCAGGAAGCTCAGACAGTCCCAAAGAAGTTGAACCCAAGGAGGAAAACACCAAGGGACATCATAATTACATTACCCAAGATTAAAATAAAGGAGAGAACTCTAGAAGCAGCAAGAGATAAGGGGACAGTCACCTACAAAGGAGTTCCCATCAGACTGTCAACTGATTTCTCAAAAGAGACCCTGCAGGCAAGAAGGGGCTGGAAAGAAGTATTCCAAATCATGAGAGGCAAGTACCTACATCCAAGAGTGCTCTATCCAGCAATGCTTTCATTTAGAGTGGAAGGGCAGATAAAGTGCTTCTCAGGTAAGGTCAAGTTAAAGGAGTTCATCATCACCAAGACCTTATTATATGAAATGTTAAAGGGACTTATCTAAGAAAAAGAAGATAAAAAATACGAACAATAAAAGGACAGCAAACTCACAGTTATTAACAACTACACCTAATACAAAAGCAAACTAAGAGCACAGCTAGATCAAGAGTGGAGTCACAGAAATGGAGATCACATGGAAGATTAGCAACAAGGGAGTGGGAGGAGGAGAGGTGGGGAGAAGTTACAGAGAATAAGTAGCATAGATGGTGGGGAGAAAATAGACAAGGAGAGGACAAGAGTAGTGTGGGAAATGTAGAAGCTAAAGAATTTATGACACAGGGACATGAACTAAAGGGGGGGAATGTGGGGGTGAGGGAGTGTGCAGGGTGGAGGGGAATGAAGGGGGGAAATGGGGCAACTGTAATCACATAGTCAATAAAATATATTAAAATAAATAAAACATCTTTTAAAAAATTTCATGATTTGTGGATTACCCTTAATTTCCAATGTGATTATCTGAATGAGATTAATTGAAGAGATTATCTAAATCTCATAGTTATCAATCCATTGTTATTCAATTGAATATTTTGTAAATGCCTAGTTAGTACAAGGTAGGGTGATAGGTCCTTTGCAGGGTTTACATATGAGCCCTGCCTGGTGTGGCTCAGTGGATTAAGTGCTGGCTGGCAAATCAAAGAGTCACTGGTTTGATTCCCAGTCTAGGGCACATGCCTAGGTTGCGGGTCAGGACCCTGATAGGGCGCACTTGGTGGAGCAACCACATATTGATATTTCCTTCCCTCTCTTTCTCCCTCCCTTCCCTTCTCTAAAAGTAAATAAATAAAATCTTGAAAAGAAAAGAATTTACAGATGAGCTACACAGGAGTCCTGCCATAAAGGCAAAATTTGTAGATGATTTTTAATACAAAGAAGAATCCAATAAGTGCGAACTATGGAAGGTAAACCACATATTTGGATTTCAAAGAATCACAGCTGATTGAGAAGAAAGTATTTGAAAAAATAAGTAGCATTTCTGTTTAATTTTGAAAGCTAGATTACACTTCAAATGGAAATGAGGTAGAGAAAACTTTCCAGATACAGGGAGCAACAAAAGCAAAGGCAAAAAAGTGGGAAAGAAGTAAGTGTGGGACTCACTAAATACCATTGGCTATTTTTAAATATATTTTATTGATTATGCTATTATAGTTGTCCCAGTCTTTCCCCCTTAGCTCCCCTCCACCCAGTACCTTCCTTTTGCTCCAGCAATTCACCCTCATTAGTTCATGTCCATGGGTTGTGCATATAAGCTATTTGGCTTCTCCATTTCCCATACTATTCTTAACATCCTCCTGTTTATTTTGTGCCTACCAGTTATGCTTCTTAATCCCTGCACCTTTCCCCCATTTGACTCCTTCCTCTCCCAGCTGATAACCCTCCACATGATCTCCATATCTACGATTCTGTTCCTGTTCTGGTCGTTTGCTTAGTGTGTTTTTGTTTTTTAGATTCAGTTGTTGATAGTCATGAGATTGTTGTCATTTTTTTAATTTTATTTTTCTTTAGAGGGGAAGGGAAGGAGAGAGAGAGAGAGAAATATCAATGTATGGTTGCCTCTCGTGCATCCCCTGCTGGGAACTGGCTTGCAACCCAGGCATGTGCCCTGACTGGGAATTGAACCACTGTTGTTTGGTTCGCAAGCCCACGCTCAATCTACTGAGCTGCACCAGCCAGGGCAAGATTGTTGTCATTTTAATGTTTATACTTTCAATCTTCTTTTTCCTAAATAAGTCCCTTTAACATTTTATGTAATAAGGGCTTGGTAATGATGAATTCCTTTAGCTTTGCCTTGTCTGGGAAGCACTTTCTGTGCCCTTGCATTTTAAATGATACCTTTGCTAGATAGAGTAATCTTGGTTGTAGGTCCTTGTTTTTTATCACTTTGAATACTTCTTGCCAGTCCCTTCCTGCCTGCAAAGTTTCTTTCTAGAAATCAGCAGATAGTCTTATGGGAACTCCTTTGTTGGTAATTAACTGCCTTTCCTTGCCACTTTCAAGATTCTTTCTTTTATCTTCCACCTTCGGCATTTTAATTTTGATGTTTTGGTGTGGTCCTCTTTGGGTCCAACTTGTTTGGGGCTCTCTGTGCTTCCTGGACTTGTATGTCTATTTACTTCAGCAAATTAGGGAAGTTTTCTTTCATTATTTTTTAAATAATTTTTCAATTTCTTGCTCTTCTTCTTCTCCTTCTGGCATCCCTATGATTTGGATGTTGGCACTTTGGAGCATGTCCCGGTGTCTTCTTATACTCTTCTCATTGTTATTTTGAATTATTTTTTCTTCTTTCTGTTCTGGTTGAATGTTTATTTCTTCCTTATGTTCCAAATTGTTGATTTGAATCCTGGCTTCTTTCCCTTCTCTATTGGTTTCCTGTGGGTTTTTCTTTATTTCACTTAGTGTAACCTTCATTTCTTCCTTTATGTTTGTGCCATACTCAATGAGTTCTCTGAGCATCCTGATCACCAGTGTTTTGTGCTCTGCATCTGATAGGTTAGCTATCTCCATTATGTTCGGTTCTTTTTCCGAGGTTCGTTCTGTTCTTTCATTTGGGCCATATTTATTTGCCTCTTGAATTTGGCAGCCTCCCTGTGTTTGTTTTTGTGTATTCAGTAGAACTGCTTTGACTTCCTGTCTTAGCACACCTGTTAGGTTGTAGGGGACAAAGGCTTAGGTAATCACCAGGGTGGGACAACTTGCTTCACCACTTTGTGGCTCTGTGTGGTGAGAGGAGTCAGAGAGGAGATAATGCTGCTGCCTGGCTTCTGGAGGATTGCCTGGCACTCAGCTGTTTCCAGTCTCTTCACCTACTTCCATATGTGACTTGCACCCTTCTAGCTGTTGCTCTGGTGGTGATTCCAAGTGGGTAGGTTTGCATACATTCTAAGTCTGTGAGAGCCCTTTAAATGGACTATTCTGAGAAACTGGTGGTTTCTTCTGCCACCCCAACCTGCACTGTTTTTTACAGCCAGAAGTTATGAAGCTTTATCTTCCCTGTACCAGAACCCCGAGGTATGTGTTCTGTCCTGGGGCTGGCCCCCAAGGTATCCCTCCTGATCTTTATCCACCACATGTGAACCTGGAACCACACCACACTGCATCCTATCTGACAGGACTCCACAACTCCACCCCTCCTACCCATCTAGATGAATATGGCTTCTTTAAACCCTTTTTGGGTTTTTGGGTTTTTGGACTTCCATACAGTTTGATTTTCTGTCAGTTCTAGGTGTTTTTTGTTTTGAGGTTAGCTGTAATTCTTATTGTTGGATGAGGAGATGAAATGTATCTACCTATATCTCCGCCTTGACCAGAAGTTGTCATTAGTTATTTTATACATTTTTAATTTAAATTATTTTATTGTTGTTCAATTACAATGTCTGTATTTTCTCCCCACCCCCTTCTAACACACTTTCCTCCTTTGCTTCCACCCTCCCTCTTGGTTTTGTCCTTGTGTCCTTAATAGTAGACAAAACAAAAAAAAAAACAATTAAAAATGAGCAAAAGATTTGAACAAACACTTCTCCAAAGAAGACATACAGAGGGCCTAGAGATACATGAAAAGATGTTCATCATCACTAGCCATCAGAAAGATGCAAATTAAAACCATAATGAGGTACCACCTCACACCAGTCAGAATGGCCAGCATATACAAATCAACGAACAGGTGTTGAAGAGGATGCGGAGAAAAGGGAACCCTAGTGCACTGTTGGTGGGAATGCAGATTGGTGCAGCCATTGGTTATTTTAAAATGATTGCTTAACTACCAGTAAGCATATGATATACAGGAAGTATTGTGTTGGCATTATATAGGATTTAAAGACATATAAAATTCTATGCTTGAATCAAATCAGACCCTCAGAAAGCTATATATTAAGATATATCTATTTTCATAGTCTCTCACTGGGGCTACCCCTTCTATCCAACTTGTGTTTTAATGTTATGGCCTCTGCTGTTATCAAAGTATATGATAAGAAACAGCTAAAGAAAAGCTATAGAAGTACTGTTGAGGATATCATTCTGAATATCTCTTGGCACCTCTTATGAGCCCATGTGAACTATTTATTTAGAACTGTATATTATAAAAAGGTTTGTCTCACCTGAAAAACTACTATGAATTTTTGGAGGTTAAGGGGTGGGGGGATTGAGCAAAAAGGGAAAAAGGCTCATGGACATGGACAATAGTGTGGTGATTGCTGGGGAGAGGGGGTATAAGGGAACTAAATGTTAATGGAAAAATTATAATAAAGATAAAAATTTAAAATTAAAAAAAGAAAATTAAACCCACTTCTATTTTTGTTTTGGCTGCCAGGAGTTCATATCCAAATTTGAAGCTCAATTACAGCAAATAGAATTTGCTTTATGGTTTATATAAAATGTTATTTTAAAATTTTTTGGTGAGTACTCATTATGTGTGTGGCTTCAATGTTTTCACTGCATATTCCTGTGTCCCTAAATTATACAGATTTTTTATTATATAATATTTATTGAATACCTACCATATGCCAGGTGTTTAGTATACAGTGGTAAGTGAAATAGACATAAATCTTGCCCTCAAGTAGCTTATAGTCTAGTAGGAGATTTACACAATAAATAAGTAAACCAATAAATAAAGATGTGTAATTTTTTATTTTTTCTTCTCCTGCTTCCCTTTTTATATTTATCATTACTTTCTAAATGTGTGCTTATTGTAAACTACCTTTTGTGAATGAGGTATAATATAAATAAGTGCATAAATAAATACCATAGTTATATGAAAATGTTGATTTGGGAAAATACTTTATATTTTAAATAACTTTTAAATTAATATATTCAATCTGTAGGGAATTTTTTGAACTAGAACAATATGTGCATAGTTATATCACCTGATAAAATGAAATCTCCGATGTTAAGATATTTTGTTTTTAAAGCAGTAGAGACAGAGAGAAGGAATTTTCATATTCCTTTTAAATTCATACTATATGGTTTAGTCCCATTATAACCTTTTCCTTATAAGTTATTTCTATGCTTCTGCAAATGGCGCATTCAGTGCAATCAAGTCCTGGACTAAAGGATTTGCCTAGTCCTCTAGATTCATTAAAGTATAAGTGGCAATAATGTCCTTCAAAACAGACACGCAATCAAGTGTACAAATCACATTTTTAAGACTCTTCAGTCATCTGCAAAAATGAGCATGGTTATGGCCAGGGATTCACATTTAAAAGAAAATTTTTATGTGTGTGAGGCCATAGTGGGTAGACTGAAATGGACTAGGGCTAGATTCTACTATCTGGGACTTATTACTTATTAGGGGGCAGGATTCAGACAAGTAACACAACCAGAAGGAAGAATGTGGTAAGTGCTCACTAGAGCGATAAGCAAAAACTATCATGGTGGCTAAGAGAGAGGTGTTATTAAGTCTCACTGGAGGAATTAGGTAAATTTAATAAAGAGGTAGTATTTGATCTGGGCTTTGAAAAAATTATTATTATTTTTGATAAGCATAGCATGTGGGAAGGAAATTATGACTAGAGGAAACAGATGAACAAAGGAAGGGAGGTATAAAAGTATAAGCATTGGTGAGTAGTCCAGAGTGTTTAGAATAGAGACTATTAGAAGAATGGCATGGGATATGAAGATTAAAGATTTTGACAGAGCAAAATCATGGAAGACCTTTAATAAAGTGTGAGAAAGTTTGGATTTTGAGAGGAAGTAATAAGTACTCCTAATAAATAAATAAGGGTCATTTAAGAAATATAGAAATCCTTATAGATATAAGGATTTATATATATTCAATACAAGGATTGAATATAAGGATTTATATCATTTTAATATGACATTATTAGATTTTTATTGGTTTGTCTTTTAGTGTTAGTTCAGTGGCAGAATAAAGTGTAAAAGCCATATGAAGAGAGATTTTAATCTCCTTATATTTGTGGTTACTAAGTACTTGGCAATTGTGATGAAAGATTGGTTTGTAGCAGGGGGCCTAGATTTAGCGTACAAGGTATTCAGAGATACACACTGTATGTTTGGATACCTTAAGCTCACAGCCTTAGAGATTTAAAGTTAATATAAATTTTTATAAAAGATACAAGAAGGACTCAAATTAGGAATGTTCAACCTCAGAGAAATACAGAAGAGAGAACTATAAATTATTTTGGAATGCTTGGCAGTCCTGGAGGGAGCTCCTTAGCAAATATATATGTGAAGGTCTTTAGCCAATCCATCTTTGTAAGGGCTCTGAACAATTTTTTTGTTTCATCAGGACTGACTGAGGCTGAACTTGGTAGTCCTTGTATCTGATGATAGTGTGAGCTTTATACAGCTGCCTATAGAATATGATTGGAAAGGCCTTGAAAGACCTTTCTGAGAAAGGCTATCTTTTTCTATGTAAGTTCTGGTCAAGAGGCTGGCCAGCTATACAAGTGCTTTATTCAAGAGGTAGTTCCAAGTCAGAGTGACTCATGGTGTGTGTTTGTCACAATAGTTTCATTATCTATAATAACAGCAACATTATTATGAGAAAAATTATTCTGCACTTTGTATAAAATGCATGAAAGTGGAGGTTTTCTTTCATTTGACACTGGGGAGTGCTGAGCCCACTACTCTCATGAAGCACTCTGTGAAATCAGAGTTCTGAAGAAAACAGATTACAGTGTTACCAGACACTTAGAAAGCTCAC
The DNA here is from genome assembly GCA_004027735.1 of Carollia perspicillata. Classification (NCBI taxonomy): domain Eukaryota; kingdom Metazoa; phylum Chordata; class Mammalia; order Chiroptera; family Phyllostomidae; genus Carollia; species Carollia perspicillata. The sequence continues at coordinate 18,126 of PVKM010004914.1, forward strand.
CTAGGAGGGCACATGATATTAATAAAAAGGGAAAGTTTTGGAATTTTGGTCCAGTAGGATAGTGCCAATCATGGTGGGACAGTCAATGAGAACTCTGAGAAATCAGAGGCAATATAGAGCTATGAGGACCTGCAGGGGTGGGAAGGAGAGGAGGTGACTATTGATTAGGATATGGACAGGTGCTAAAAGGAATGGAGGGCCACCATGTGGCCTGACATCATACTTTCTGCAATCCAAGAAGTTTTCTGTTTTGTTTATGTTTCCTCTTCACACTATTTCCTGCTTGCCCACCAACTAATTTTTTTTCCTACTGACTTGATTTCTTGCTTCTTTACTTCAGCACTGAAGATTTCCTGAACTTTGACAGCAGGAAGTCTAAGGCTGCTTTCTGAAAATTCACAGTTTAATGTCCTTCCTTCTTTACTTCAGACTGTATTGCTATTACTCCTACTTCTTCAATTACACCTCCTCATATAGTTGGCTTATTGTTCCCTCATTATGTTGACATCCCTGTTTCTGGGCCCTATTTAGAACATATCTTTGAGTGAATTAAAGCAGTTTATGTATCCCTTGGCTCTTGTTATCCTGCATGATTTGCCTGCATTCTTCAAAACTTTATTTCATGCCTGTCTCTTTGATTAACACTTGGAACTTACTTGGCATTGCATATGCAGAAGACATTTGGGAGGGGAACCAGTTAAGACACATTTATCTGGCAACAGAGGGGACACTTGCTATCCTTTCTCACTTCATTCTAAACAAATGTTTCAGGCCCAGCCTTGATTTGGGATGACTGGTTTCATTGAGATTCTCTTCTACTCCTACTTGCTCAGTAAGAATTTTCACATTTCTATAGGGACTGCTGTCTTGCCGTTGAAATTTCCCAGGCTTTGGATAAAGAGGACTTGGCCCTGGGTCAGAACCCTCCCTCTGCAGTAATGTATACTATTAAGCAAATGGCACTAAGCAATGTTCTCTCCCCAAGTCAAAATGCTCCCATTTAGGTAAAATTTCAGCCTGCTGCTGGCAGTTAAGAGCCAGAAAGGCGAAGGGAGATACAATGTAAAAGCAATATGAGCTTGAATGAAATTACAGTAAGTGTCAGATGGTACCATTACTTGCATCCCCATAGGCAGACATTATGGAAGTTCTGTCATGTAATGTCTGGAACAGAATTCCAATACTGGAAGGAGGAGTGGAATTCCAAACTAAAGTGTGAAACAAACATGTTAACTCTTTCAGGTCCTCTGGGAGCCACAGATGTAGAATGAGCAGCAATAACTTTTATGTTGGTTGAACGAATGACTAAAACTCTAGAATTTATATATTTCTATACTATTAATATTATATATTAATTATATACAATAAAATTGTATATACATTTTGTATAAATAAAATTGTATGTGTGTGTTTTCTGTTTGAATCTTAAGAAAGACTTATTAATGTCACATTTATTTTCAGTAATTAGAGACAGTTGTTATACACAAATGAATTCTGAGATAACACAAAGTTACTCATTTGAAATGTAAAGCTAGTTTTAACTCGACCATTTCAAGCAGATGATTTTCCCAATTAAGAAATTAGTTTAATGTGATTCTACTGTATTAAACTGAGTATATCATATATGTTTTTTCTCAATGACTCAGTTTATCATTCTAATTAGTAATTATAGTACTTATCTGTTGGGAAAGACTTCATGAAGAAAGTGACATTTTTATCTAGGATTTGAATGATGGCTAGAAATATGCCACACATTAAAGGGGATAGGCAATATAGGTAGAAGGAATAACATGATCAACAACATAAAAGAATGAAAATGCATATCATATTTTGAGAAGAGTGAGCAATTTAATGTATCTAGGATACACACATACACACACACACACTAGTGGATGAAATATCAGAGGAAGAAACTAGAATAAGAACTTGTGATTAAATTGTAGAAGATATTATAAGTTGTTATAAATGAATTGCAATCAATATACAATGGTGATTTATAAAAGGATTTTAAACAAAGTAGTGATGCATTCTCCTTATAATCCAGTTTCTGTGTGTTGATGTCTATGTCATAGGCTGCATTAAGCAGTAGCTGGGAAGATGCTCTACACCCCTATAATCTTCTTTAGCTCTTTTCCTAATGGACCTTCTGCGATCTAATGAAAAGAGTTATGCAAACAGCTTTAAGCCCATTTCCAACCAGATTAATATCTCTATACCTCTCAAAAATAGAAATTTGTAAGTCACCTCTGCTCTATGTTTATATCTCCATGTATCAAAATATCTAAAAAGTGTTTGCGACATGACAGGTATCTCATTCTTCTGTATTTATATATATTTTCCCATTTTAATTATTTAATAGTTCCATCAAGTAGATATTATTGTTTTCCCCCCTTTGAAAGAGGAGGAAATTGAGGTTCAGAGAAGTTAAATATCTCATTAATGGTCACATGATGAACAAATGGCAGAGCTAGTACTCAGACAAGTCTGTCTGACTCCAAAGTCCACATTGCTGTGGCAGCTCAGTCTAATAGTCTTAAGACTGTCAGTCTTAAGTTTTTAAGGTGACACAGACTTAAATTAAGGCATTTGTAGTGTTGCTGGAGAAGAGGGATTAAATTTGAGATCATTTAGGAAGAAAGATTTTTCTTTCAAATGTTTACAAATTCAGTACAGCATCTAATTCATGGTTCTGGTAGAACCATGTTCTAAACTTTTGGCAATGTCTGTATCTGACAGAAATTAGAAAAAAAAAAACCTGAAGCCATGCATTGAAAGTTTATTTTGAAATACTAATAAGAAATGGGATTTTTCTTGTGTGACTTAATTCAGTGTATATGTGTGTGTGTCTGCAGACAGTGTTTTAGTGTACTCAGCCACCAGTATTGTTTCTGTGTATGCCCAATAGTGTGAGGTATAAGTTATTTTACAACTCTATTGTTTAAATTACTAATTAATTAGAGTTACCACCCCATCACTATTTCTCTTAGTCTGTAAGTTTTTGGTCCTCTTTTTCCTTACCAAACCTCACATTTTTTCTAGATGTTAGAATTTTCAGAATTCTTTTTAAACACATTTTCTTATTTGATTTATACATAGTCATGTAAATTTGAGCTCAGAAGACATTTACTGTCTTACCTAAGGCAATACAGATAATTAGTAGTTGAGCCAGACTAGAAGTCATAGTTCCTGACTTATTGAATAAGTTTCTCTTTAGTTAACCATAGGAACCATATTATCCCCAACATTTAGAACAGTGCATGGACATGATAGGTGCTCACTCAATGTCCAGTGGATGAGTGAGTAAATAGCAGCTAATGTTTCCATTGAATTATGACATAATTGATAACAAATTGCTGGTAACTAATGATTCTCAATGTCTTCTATAAATCAATCCTTTATTTTAATGATGCATTACAGATAATTCAAATGAACCATTGTAGTTAACTTCATTGAGGATAATCTAGAGCTCTTTTGATTTTGCAGTACTTTCCAGGACTCATTATGGTGGTAAAAAGTCATTATTTTGATAAAAAGTAATTACATTTTGTTATACAATGATGATTTGTGGCAGAGAAACAGAAATAGTAGATCAGAGAACTTGGATTCAAATCCCTGCTCTGTAATTTATTAAATATTGTGATCTTGGGAAAATTATGAAACTATTCGAGCCTATTGATGGGTTCAATTTATATCAATAGAATTGCTGTGGCCCTGGCTGGTATAGCTCAGTGGATTGAGCATGGGCAGCCAAACAAAGTGTCACCAGTTTGATTCCCAGTCAGGGCACATGCCTGGGTTGTGGGCCATGTCCCCAGTAGGGGCTACATGAGAGGCAACCACACACTGATGTTTCTCTCCCTCTCTTTCTCCCTCCCTTCCCTTCTCTCTAAAAATAAAATATTTAAAAAATAGAGTTGATATAAAAAATAATGAGATAATATATGTGTGGATATTCTTTATGAACTATAATGTACTATACAAATGCTATTCAGGAGTTTTGTTATTATTTGATGTTTTATATAAAATTAAAGATTATTTAATAACAGCCACAATATCATATTACTTCAATGAGAAAGATACTGCTTCAAAGATGACCAGCCAACATTACATTGTGTCCTAAGAAAGAAAAAATTGGAAGTAAGTAATAACTCATTGTTCCCAGGTTTATAAAAGAATATGTTCCCATCAGAAAGGCATCCCTTTTAAAATTCTCTGTTCAGGGCATTGTTTGAAATGGCTATGCAAGGAACTGATTGAATGTGGACTTATGGGAAGATGACTCATTTTACACTTTCTGAAATATGAGTATTTTGTTTACAAAGCTCTCAAGGAGATTGGTTGTGTCATGTAATTTACATGTGTGAAAATCCACAACAGTCAGATCCGAGGGCCAGTATAATTGTATTTGCTCTTTTGTGTTTATTAACTATGCCAGATAACTCAAATCCAACAAACTTATTCTCTTTTCCCCAAAACCAGTTTTTCTTTTCTTATTACTGTATCCAACAGTTTTTTAGGTGCATTTTGATTCTATCTTTCTCTTCCTCTCTAGTCACCAAGTTTGTTGACTGTTACTTGACTGTCTTGTAAGTGTATTTCCTTGTTTTCTCCTGTCAATAGTCACCACGTCATACCTTCATTATCTGTTTATATGCTTCAAAGTCTACTAACTTATGTCCCTGCCTCTAGCCTCTGTCACCTCAAATGCATCATGTCACCTCTCCAGATTAATCTGCCTAAGCCAATGCTGTTGACCACTTCATCACCCTGATTGTAAGCTTCAGTGGATCCCAGTTGCCAACTGAACATACATTTTCATTCAAGGTTTACCAAAATCTGCCCCAGACCATATTTGGCCAATTGATTCCCTATGGACTATGGTCAAAATCTTTTTTACACTTTTTAGAACACATCTTGCTTTATCCACTTGCTGTGCCTTTATTCATGATTCCCCCTGCCTATGGAAGCATCTTTCTTATCCCCACCCAATAATAGCTTTCCCATTCTTTAGGTTACAGCTCAAATGCCATCTCCTCATATATGAACTATGGAGTTGCAGATGCCAGGCAAAATCATGACTCTATTACTCCAAGATGAGTTATATCTTTTGTAACCTTGGGCAAGTTACATAATCTCTTGGAGCCTCAGTTTTGTAACCTGAAAAATGACAACATCCATGTGAAGTAGCTACAATTATTTCTGTGAGGAGGAAATACACTGTAATAGATGAGAGACTTATCACATGTTGGGCATATAGTAATCACACACAAAAAGTAGCTGTTTTCTGTGACTACCTGCAACAGAGAATATGTAACTGCCCTCTGAATTTGAAACTACTTTGTACCAACCTCAAGCGATTTATTTCATACTGGTTTGTAATTCTTTTTTATGCTTTCTCTCCTTAGAGATTACAAGCTCCTTGAGGATGTGGTATTTCTATATGAGGTGCCTGCATAATAGGCAGTCAATAAATGTTTCATGAATAAATGAAAGATACTTCAAAGAAGGAGACCATCACCCTTTCTTCTCCTTTTGTTTTTTAAAGTTCAATACTTGTAATAATGATAATGTATGTGATGAATATACATGTCTACATATATGTACCTGTCTACATATATATATTTTCAGTATTCTTGTAAAAATGGGAAAACATTATCTCTTTCTGTATATGAGAAAACAAAACCATAAAGGCATTCAAACAACACTGTAATACTTCTCACTGAGTTACTAGTGACTGATACCTAGTCCCCACATTAGTTAATATCACTGTTATACTGTTAACTATGCACTTGCTTTCTTGTTAAAATGCTTTAGATTTCATAAAAACTCTTTATTCATATCGTGTTTGTTCACACAAGATAAATAATTAACATAAAATAGAAATAATTACATATTTAGTTGAATTTTTTAGATAAACTTAGATCCTCATATTTTTTTCCTTCAGGCTGGCCTTACTTAAACAACTCTCCCGAAACTATGGAAATTATGTCCTGTTACCTGAGTATTTTATGAAATGGAGAGAAAGGATGTTAAAAATAGGTGCTCCCTTCTTGTCCTGGCTCAAGCTGTGTATAATGGAGATGGGGTGGAGCTCACCCCATTAGAAGGCATTCTGACTCTCCAAGCTCAGAGGCAGCATTGATGATGGTGATTCTTGGAGAACAGGAGGGTGGAATTACATGAGAAGGGAGTAGAAAAGTGAGAAGACTGGTGAATCTCAATAAGCTATACCCCAATGCTTTGCACAAATAGTTGGGCTGTCTTTCCAATCCCTTTCCATTTCTTGGGACCCACAGTCCATTCAGAGCCAGATGGCAGGCTCTCAATTTATCTGTCTGATGTGGGAAAATCACACCCATTTTATTACAGTTGTTATTTCTAATATGGAGGAAGTAGTGATGTTCAAATAAGCAGGCTTAGGAAACTCAGGAGAGGGAGAGGGATTGAGTTAAAGGAATATCATAATAGGCCCTACCCTTAGATTAGAAGAGAGAGAGGATGACTTACATCATATGGGCTGCTTTCACCTATGTAAAGTTTGAGTCAATTGTCAGTGTGAATGACATACCCTCATATGTGGGTCTATCTGTATTATTCTTTGGGCCTTATGCTCTGCACACAGTGGGTGCTCAATATTTGTTGCTGACTGCATAGTCAATTTCACCAGAAGGCAGTTCTATGATCTGAGCTTCTATTGTAAGAGGCACAATGGGTTTGATTCTCCGTCTGGAATAATGGCTGTAATCAATGTGTAAATTGATGTTATGCCCTCCTCTTGAGATAAAATTGATGACAACCATGCCGTGTTCTAGGGAAAACTGAATGCTGTCCTCCCCTAGTTCACTAAGCTATCGTATATTTGCCTTCAGTGCTTCTTTACACGTGAATAAACCAGGAAATATTGCACCTGAAAAGAAAGTCATCTGTTGATGTATGGTTATAAGCATTATGTCATGTACCTGTTTCAATTCCTTTTTTGTTGTTAAGAAGAATGAAATTCTGACAAATGAGAGGGAATGCAATTAGCTTTGTCCCAATTTTAGGTAGAGTATCAAATTAGGTTTTGAGTATTTGCAGAGCAATAGCTCGATTGATGGATGAAAATCTGATAATCCACAAACGTGACCTAGCACAATGTTGTCTTAATTTGCTCTGTGATGATTAATTCAACTATTTTCTGTTTTCATGGCATTGAATATACAGTGTGTTACAAATAATGCCCTGTAAACAAATTCTGAGTTTTATTAATCTTTACAAATATCTTGAGTTGACCTTTTCTCTGACTGTCCTTTGGTGGGCTCTAGGATAGAGCCCCAAAACATGTGTGAAAAACCAGACCAAGAAAGACGATTCCAGTCAAAGAGAACAATGGTCCATTGGTCCCATTATTCATTCCAGTTCAATTTTTCCATGATATTTTAAGTATAATTTTGATGGCTCGTTGACAGTTTTTTCTAGTTGGCCACAATGACAAATACCAAAAGTAAAATTCCACTGTAATAAAGCATATTATACTGAAACTTCCCATGTTTAATTGTGACTCTGAAATTTCATTCCAGCAAATGTAAGTAGTAATGATGTCAACAGAAAAAAAATTGAATAGTTAGTTTGGCTGTGATCTCAAATATCATCTAGGAAATATTCTCTCACTAAGTTTTATAATGTCTCTCAGAGCAATGGTTCAGGGCAGAGCCACAGTGAAAAACTAAGAAAAGCCAGCCCTTAATGTTCTCCCCACACATAGACAAAGAATTTTGCTCACAACTTCTGGGGTTTAAAGCTCTTTTGAAGGTTAGCTACCACAAGTCTATATTAAAAAATTTCTGTCATAGAAGAAAGCCATAAGAGAGTAGTGGAAACTGTATAATAGCCAAAGAGATTTTAAAACATCAAAAAATTCCAAAATACAACTGATAAAATCTGAGATAATGCAGTGAGAGAAACAGGCACCATATACATACAAATCTTCTCCTTCCCCCAATTCCCACCTCATGTTTCTTAGTTTAGCAGCAAGTGTTCTATTTCAATATTTTAAGGCTTTCCTGTTTTATGAGCATCCTGTTAATTAGCCATGTGGTTTCTATAAAGTTGTTACCATAGCATTGGTGGTAGTTATTTGTGGCTGCCAGAAGAAACACTGACTTTTATGAAATAGCCTTATAACAAGAAAGGGCAATATACTAAGTACTAGATAATTTGTGGATATGGGAAAACTGAGATTACCAATAGGCATTCATAGAAAGGGGTCTGAGATCCCAATTCTGATTGAGCACAATTCTGAATAATTGTAACATGCCTTGTGAAACAACATGTTGTAAAGTGATATCATAATTTAAAGCTTTGTCTTGATAGACCAGAGATTGAGTTACTATGAGGATTCTGAAATCACTTTAGGTATAATTTTATGAAGACCTAGGTCTATTTTTTTCCTTTGCCTTTGATGAAACCTTTTAAACATGTTGCTAATTGTGAAGGGTGATTGTGGATTCCACTGTAAAAGAGAAGTAAAATGTTCAGAAATAAAAGAAGGAAGGTTACTTTAGAATCTGAATTTTAGATATTTGAGGTGGTCTAGGAGAATACTAAAAGGTGGGAAATGAAGGGCCATTCCCAACATGGGTCAAAAGAAAGCGAGTTTGAGAAAAAGGCTGAGCTGGGGCATAAAACAATAGGTTTTGGGTACTGCGAGAGTCCTTTGACCACAAATGCTGCTCTGAATGCTACTCAGCAACTTTTCACATGTCCCTACATCACCTCCCCTGAATTTATAGACCAAATGGATTCCTACCTGCTCTGAATCAAAGCAGATTCTCCTGCTTTGAGGCAATAGATTATAAAATTTTAAAGTTTATATGACTTTGGGCCATGGCTGGTGTAGCTCAGTGGATTGGGCCTTTGAATCCAAGGTTGCCTCTTCAATTCCCAGTCTGGATTGTGGGCCAGTCTCCAGTAGGGGGCGTGCGAGAGTCAACCACACATTGATGTTTCTCTACTGCTCTCCCTCCCTTCTGCTCTCTCTAAAAATAAATAAAAAAATATTTTTTAAAAATGTATGGTACTTTGGAATCAGGCTGTGTTCAATTCCCTGTTCCACCACTAACTGGATGAAGTGGCTCTTTATTCAACTACTCTGTATATCAGTTTGTTTTCCCGTAAAATGGGGATACTAGTTATATTGATATGCTAGAGTTATTGAAAATATGAAGTGAATTAATAACTATGAATAAACTAAAATCAACATATATTAAGTACCCTATAAATGTTAGCGATAGTTTGCTATAACTCCAGTAACCCTTTGTTTTTAGTCAGTATGGTGGGTTCTATTGACTCGCCTAAGAGATCACTTTTTCATTGAAGACAGATGGAGTGGGGTAGTGACTTATTAATGTTTATTTTATAGTTATTGTGATACATAGCACAGTGTCTATAAAGGAGTAGGTACAAACATACAGAAAACCAATAAATGAATTATTTTCTTTTTTTGCATTTTTTTTATTTTTTCATTTTTAGAGTGAGGGGAAGGGAAGGAGAGAGGGAGAGAAACATCAATGTGTGGTTGCCTCTCACACACCACCTACTGAGGACTTGGTGTGCAACCTAGACAAGTGTCCCAAGTGGGTATTGAACTGGCAAACTTTTGTTTTGGAGGCCTGTACTCAATCCACTGAGCTATACCAGCTAGGTCTTTTTTGTATTTTTTATTGTTGTTTATGTACAGTTGTCTCCATTTTCCTGCCACCACTTTCCCCTGCCTCATGAATTTTTGAAAGATTTTTCAGCATCTGTGGTTTTAAGTTTAAATGCCATTTATCCAGCACATTTAATTAAACTCAACTGCTGGGAGTGTGTATTGGGGGGAACAGGGGGAAGGTTTGTCAAGGAACACATGAAGGACACAAGGACAAAGCCAAAGGGAGGTAGTATCAAGAGTGGGAGGTGGGGATTGCTGGGTGGAGGGACTGGTGGGAGGAAAATGGAGACAACTGTGCTCCAACAACAATAAAAAAAGAAAAAAACTCAACTGCTATCCCTTATATATTAAACTTTTTATGATGATTAAACATCTCATGTTAAATAGCACTTCCATGTATATCAAACATGTCTTGTGTGAAGGAGCTCTAAATATTCAATTGGCTATGCTCAGACCGGGGAGCTAAAAGTGATATATCCCACTCCCTACCAGTTCTTTTTATATTTCATGGTTCAGGTTTAGAAGCTGAGGGCACACTTTCTGCATTTTTCCTGTCCATTTTAAATTCCATCAATACCTTTTCATTTGTCAGAGGTCTATGGTGGTGTGGGCCAGGAAAAATAATTCTATTCATCTTCTTTTCCTGTCCAGGAAATTATTGACCTTCTTTCAATTCTTTTCTTTGATGCTATTTAAGCTTGTCCTCCGCATGGTTCACTTTCTGATTTCTAATTTTTTTAACAGGTGCATAGTAATGTTGCTTCTCAACAACAATTTTGGCACTTCAGAGATTGCCAAGTTAGTTCAGATTTTTCTTATTTGGGTTTTAAAAGCTTTCCTTTTAGACTCTGCACACAATTTTAGTAAACTAATTTAACAAATTAACACTAAATGCTTGAATTTGTTCAAGTAAGCATAGCTTCTTTTCTTTCTTCTTTTATAAGTACACCTCCTGATTCCAAGTAGTCAAAGACTAAATTTTGAGCCAGGTATTTTTTGGACACTGGGATGGTTCCAACGGTATGTTATGCTCAATAATGGAGAGAGCCCTGTGAATGCTAACACACATGAAGTAAATATTGTCTGATAACTCTAGGGTCTTATCCAAACTTATATTATTGTGGCTATTTTTAATAAGTTTGCCTCCCTTTCTTAATTCAATTTTTTTGAGTAAATAAAACAACTTGACTCCTCAAAGATATGTATTCTTTTCACATATAGAATTAATAGTGTTCTAGGCTGTGCAAATTATTTTTGTACTGAGGCTTGTAATCAGAGTTCACTAACATTTAAATTTAGTATTTACAAATATAGGAAGAATAGCCATATATATATTGAGTATCTATGATGTACTAGACACTGCACTATATGCTTTATGTATTGTATATTGTCTTATGGAATCCTTACAACCATTCTAGAAACTAAGCATAGTTATTATCCCCATTTTACAGATAAAAAACTGAGTAGTTAAATAGCTTTCCCAAGACTACAGAGCCATAAGTTGTCATACTTAGGATAAAATATAGATATGAAATTTTCCATTAACTTAATTGGGTTTACACATTGTGAACATTAGCAAATATATGTGCTTGGAAAAATAGAAACTTCCCTCCAATTCTATTGTTTTGTTTTTTATAAAATGAGCGTGCACACACATATGCAAGTGAATAGGCCACTCTCCCTCATGGACACTTACATCATTGCTTCCCTCATTTTACCTGTTAGGCTTCATTCTTTTTACTCCCACTGGCTTTGATATTGGGATGACCCACAGAGTTTGACTCTAGGCCTTATGCAGCATGGACTTGGGGGTTTAATATTTTAAAGTTATTGCTCTGACTCTTGCTATAACCTGCTCCCACTCTACAAAATATGACCTGTTAGCCTGTATATCTTCTGTTTGCTTTTCACCCATTGGTCAGCACCTACTTTGGCTTTTGTCCTTTTGTCCTCTCAAATGACTTGATCCAGTCCTAAGTCATTATGTACTAGAGAAAGGATGTCCAGAAGCTCAGCTTCTCTGCTTTTGCTCATGAAGAGGTAAGAAAGGATTCCTTAACTGGAGCTCAAGAAGAATGAGGAAGGGATACTGTCCTCTGCTAATCTTTCTCTTCTGGGCAGTTGTCATTACTACTCTAGGGAATGTCCTCTCCCCTTTATAAGACTGCTCGAAACCATCCTGTGAACTCAAGATAACCATATATACACAGTTAGAATGTGCAGAAAATGCTGTAATTGTATGCTTACTTACATATTATATTTTTCATGAAATCTGATACTTGGGTTTAATGCATCAACATTCCATAGTGTTTCAAAAAGAGAGCTGTGACTTTCAGGTACTCGAGCACTTGAACCAATTTGATTATACCAGTCTTATGAGTAGAACACTAGCAAAAAGCTGAACCATAGATAATATGACACAAGACAGAAAATTTTTGATACATATAAGAGAAAGTCTAGACTCTAGATAGTAGGGTAGTAAACAAATCTAAATGGGGCACACCATAGTGTGGGGCTTTAAATACCTGAAACATGAAGCCACTGAGTATCTGGAGTTAGAATGTGAGAACAACAAGGCCTAAATCTTTATCAATCTCTAATTTAGTATTGATATATCAGCTTCAATGCAATGTTTTGTGGGTGAGGTAACCAAGCAAAAAACACCTCCAGACACAGAATAAACAGAACTGAACATACGTTATGGGGCACTGGTTAAATGGTTACCTACTTGATCTCTGTGCTTTTTTCAAAACAGGTCACACACCTCAGCACTCGTTTTTTTCTTTAGAAGTGGAACTTAAACAAACAGACAAAATTTAAAAACAAACAAACAAACAACTAGATACAGAGAACAGATCAGTGTTTACCAGAAGGGAAGGGGTTTGGGAGTAGGAAATTGTATGATGATAGATAGTAACTAGACATTTTGGGGTGATCACATTGTGGTTTATACAGATGCCAAATTATAATGTTGTATACCTAGAACTTATATAATTAAAAAAGGGACTTAGCACAGTAGTTTTCATTAAGTGGGCACATTATCCCAGCCTGTCCCACTGTGACCCAACATTTCCCCTTCAGAAAAGGTAGTGACTTTATTAATGCTGATCCTTTATGAAAACTTAATGAAGCTATCTATCATAAATGATGTAATAAATTTGCTTACTCAGTGAATTAGTGTGGGCCCTCTGTGTATTTCTTATTAATATGCTTTTGTTATGGACCTTGCTTCCTTTGAAAGCATATATGCTAGAAAGTGGACATAAAGGCCCCAAGAATGGAATGGCCACCCCACAAACAGAGTAAATGTCTTTGGGATTTTTAAAGGAATCATCATAAACCTGATCATTGTTGGTGTTGGAGGAGAGCTGAAGTGAAACAGAAAACAAATATGGTGGAGAAAAGGGAAAGAAAGACACACAGACAGGCCACAGAAACAGACCCCAGATACAACCAGAGGCAAATCCTGCCTCAGAATCATCCTTTGTAACCTGATTATTACAGAGTGACAATTTCTCCCTTTACTAGGGATAGGAATTACCTTCTTTTAAAATTATGAGGAGACAAAATTTGTGTCCCTAAGCCACCCACAACATTTTATTTCCTTGGGACCCTAACTCAGGTAACATATTCTCATTCTCATTCTCTCTCTCTCTCTGTGCTGAAACAAGAGAAATTTATTCTCTGAGTCTGGAGACTGGAAGTCTCAGATCAAAGTGTCAGCAGAGTTGTTTCTTCCTGAGGGCTATGAGGAAGAATTTGTCTCATGCCTCTCTTCTAGCTTCTGGTGAGAACTGGCAATTCTTGGTGGTCCTTGGCCTGGAGATGCATCATGCCATCTGCCTCTGTATTCACATGGCCTTCTCCCTGTATGTGGCTCTCTCCTCTTCCTTTTCTTCATATTTTTTATTATTGATCCAGTACAGTTGTCTCCATCCCCCCCCCCACTGTCCCCAACCCTATCCATCCCCACTAAACACCCTTGATCCTACCCTTTTTTGGTATTGACCATGTGTCCTTTACATATGTTCCTGAAAACCCTTCCCCCATTTTCCCGCCATTATCCCACCCCACCTCCCCTCTGTGTACTGTCAATTTGTTCTTAACTTCTATGTCTCTGGTTCTATTTTGCTTGCTGATTTGTTTTGTTGATTAGGTTCCACTTATGAGTGAGACCATATGGTATTTGTCTTTCACCTCCTGGCTTATTTCATTTGGCTTCATGCTCACCAGATCCATCCATGTAGTTGCAAAGAGTAGGAACTCCTTCTTTCTTTCCACTGCATAATATTCCATGGTGTAATGTACCATAGTTTTCTGATCCACTCATTTGCTGATGGGCATTTAGGTTGCTTCCAGCACTTGGCTATGGTAAATTGTGCTGCTATGAACATTGGGGTGCACAGGTTCTTTTGAATTGGAATTTGAGGGTTCTTAGTGTATAATCCCAACAGTTGAATTGCGGGTCAAAAGGCAGATCCATTTTTAGTTTTCTGAGGCAATTCCATACTGTCTTCCATAGTGGCTGCACCAGTCTGCATTTCCACCAACAGTGAACTAGGTTCCCCTTTTCTCCACAACTTCTCCAATGCTTGTTTTTTGTTTCTTTGGTTATGATGGCCATTCTGACCAGTGTGAAGTGGTATTTCATTGTGGTTTTAGTTTGCATCTCTCTGATAGCTAGCGATACTGAACATCTTTTCATACGTCTGTGGACCTTTTGCACATCATCCTTGGAGAAGTATCTGTTCAAGTCCTTTGCCCATTTTTTAATTGGGTTGTCTGTCTTCCTGGAGTGGAGTCATGTGAGTTCTTTATATATTTTGGAGATTAAACCCTTGTCTGAGGTATCATTGGCAAACATATTTTCCCATACAGTTGGTTCCCTTTTCATGTTAATGCTGTTTTCTTTAGCTGTGCAGAAGCTTTTTATTTTGAGGAGATCCCATTGGTTTATTCTTTCCTTCATGTCCCTTGCTCTAGGGGACATATCAGTGAAAATACTGCCGTGTGGAATATCTGAGATCTTCCTGCCAATGTTCTCCTCTAGGATTTTTATGGTGTCATGGCTTATGTTTACATCTTTTATCTACCTTGAATTTATTTTGTGTATACTGTAAATTGGTGGTTGAGTTTCATTGTTTTGCATAGAGCTGTCCAGATCTCCCAATATTATTTGTTGAAGAGGCTATATTTAATCATTTTATGCTCCTTCCTCCTTTGTCAAATATTAATTGGCATAGAGACTTGTGTTTATTTCTTACCTCTCCATTCTGTTCCAATTGGTCTGTGTGTCTGTTTTGACAGTGTCAGCCTATTTTGATTACAGTGGCCTTGTAATACAGTTTGATAACAGGTATTGTGATCCCTCCTACTTTGTTCTTCTTTCTCAAATTTGGTGCAGCTATTCAGGGTAATTTATGGTTCCATAAAATTTTTGAAATGCTTGTTCTATACCTTTGAAATATGCCATAGGAGTTGCATTAAATCTATAAATTGCTTTGGGTAGTATGGACATTTTAACGATGTTAATTTTTCCAATTCATGAACATGGTAAATGCTTCCATCTGTTTGTGTCTTCCTTAATTTCTTTCTTCAGGGTTGTGTAGTTTTCTGAGTATAAGTCTTTTACCTCCTTGGTTAGGTTTATTCCTAGGTATTTTATTTTTCTTGTTGCTATAGCAAATTAATTTTTTTCCCTGATTTTTGTTCCTCATATTGCACTACTGGTTTACAAAAATGCTTTTGATTTCTGAATATTGACTTTGTGTCCTGCTGTTTTGCCAAATTCATTTATTATATCTAGTAGTTTTCTGGTGGAGTTTACAGGATTTTCTATGTACACTATCATGATATCTGCAAACAGTGACTGTTTTGCTTCCTCCTTTCCTATTTGGATGCCTTTTATTTCCTTATCTTGTCTGATCTCTGTCACTATAACTTCCAATACTAGTTTGAGTAGAAGTGGTGAAAGTGGACATCCTTGTCTGGTTCCTGAACTTAGCGGGAAAGCTTTTAGTTTTTGCCCATTGAGTATGATATTGGCTGTAGGTCTCTCATATGTGGCCTTTATTATGTTGAGGAATACATTTATTGATTTGTGAATATTGTATCATCTTTGCATGCCTGGGATGAATTCCACTTGACTATGGTGTATGATCTTTTTAATGTATTTCTGGATGTTGTTTGCCAATATTTTGTTGAGGATTTTATCATCTATGTTCATCAGTGATATTGACCTATAGTTTTCTTTCTTTGTTGTGTCTTTATCTGGTTTTGGGATTAGGATGATGCTGTCTTCATAAAAAGAGTTTGGGAGTTTTCCATCTTGTTGGATTTTTTGGAATAGTGTGTGAAGGATGGGGGTTAGCTCTTCCTTAAGTGTTTTGTAAAATTCTCCTGTGAAACTGTCTGGTCCAGAGCTTTTGTGTGCCATGAATTTCTTTTATTACTGTTTCAATTTCATTAATTGTTATTCATCTGTTCAGGGTTTGTACTTCTTCATTCAATTTTGGGAGATTATATTTTTCTAGAAATTTGTCAATTTCACCCAGGTTTTTAAATTTCTTGGCATATAGTTCTTCTTAGTAATTTCTTACAATCCTTTGAATTTCTGTGGTATCAGTTGTAATCTCTCCTCTTTCATTTCTGATTGTGTTTATTTGGGTCCTCTCTCTTTTTTTCTTGATGAGCCTGCTTAAAGGCTTGTCGATTTTGTTTATCTTTTCAAAGAACCAGCTCCTGGATTTATTGACCCTTAGAATTTTTCTTTTAGTCTCTATGTCCTTTAATTCTGCTCTGATCTTTGTTATTTCCTTCTTTCTACCTACTTTGGGCTTTGTCATGTAGGCCTGTATCACTGTGAACTTTCCTCTTAAGACTACCTTCACTCTGTCCCATAAGTTTTGGACTGTTCCGAGTTCATTTTCATTTGTTTCCAGAAACGTTTTAATTTCTTCCTTGATCCAATACTCAACCCATTAATTGTTTAATAGCATGCTATTCACCTCCATGAATTTGAGTGTTTTTGAGTTTTCTCCTAGAGGTTGGTTTATAGTTTCAGTCCCTTGTTGTCTGAGAAAATGCTTGAAATAATTTAAATTTTATTGTATTTGTTGAAGCTTGTTTTGTGTCCTATCATGTGATCTACTTTTGCAAATGTTCTATGTGCATTTGAAAAGAATTAGTATTTTGCTTCTTTGGGATGAAAGGTTCTATGTGTATAAGTTAAGTCCATTTGATCTAGAACATTGTCAATGCCACAATATCTTTGTTGATATTTTGTTTGGAAGGTCTATCCATTTTTGACAATGGGGTGTTAAAATTGCCTGCTTTTACTCTGTTTCTTTCAATATCTTTCTTGAAGTCTTCCAAGATTTTTTAAATGTATTTGGGTGCTCCTATGTTGGGTATATATATGTTTATATTGTTTATGTTTTCTTGAGGTATTCTTCCCTTGAGTATTTTGAAGTGTCCTTCTGTGTCTCTTTTTATGGCCCTTGTTTTGAAGTCTATTTTGTTTGATATGAGTGTTGCTACCCCAGCTTTTTTTCCTGTCCATTTGCTTGGAATACAGTTTTCTAACCAATCACTTTCATTCTGTGTAGGTCTTTTGTTCTGTGTGGGTCATGCTTTCTTAACTGTTCAGCTGCCCTGTGTCTTTTGTTGTAGCATTTAATCCATTTACATTTAAGGTTATTATTGATAGGCATTTATTTTCCCCCCTTTGTACCTGTGTTCCTCTCTTTCTTACTCTTTTCCTTCCTCTTCTTATAGTTGTCCCTTTAGCTTATCTTGAGGTGCTTATTTGATGGAGATGTATTATTTCAGACTTGTTTTGTCTAGGAAACTCCTTATTTCACCTTCCATTTTGAAAAGGTGAAAGATTGATATGATCTGAAGAGAAACCAGACTATGTCTTCCATTTTAATTGAGAGCCTCACTGGGTAGAGTAGTCTTGGTTGCAGGCCTTTGTTTTTCATTACTTGGAATATTTCTTGCCATTCTCTCCTGGTTTGGAGTGTTTTTGTTGAGAAATCAGCTGCTTGCCTTATTGCAGCCCCTTGGTATGTTACTTCTTGTTTCTGCCTTGCTGTTTTTAAGATTCTCTCTTTGTCTTTAAAACTTGGCATTTTAACTGTGATGTGTCTTGGAGTAGGCTTCTTTGGGTTAATCTTGATTGGGACTCTCTGTGTTTCCTGAACTTGCATGAGTTTTCCCTCCCCAGGTTTGGAAAGTTTTCTGTTATTTTTTCAAACAGTGTTTATATTCTTCATTCCTTTTTCTCTCCTGGTATTCCTATGGCTGAAATGTTGTGTTTCATGTTATCTCAGAGTTCCCTTAAGCTATCTTAACATTTTTGAATATTTTTTGTACAGTTGCTCTATGTGGGTTTTTCTTTCCATCTTGTTTTTTGGCTCAATAATTCAGTCCTCTGCTTCATCTAGCCTGCTTGTAATTCCTTCTAGTGTGTTTTTTATTTCCAAAATTGTATTTTTACTTCTTTCTGCTTTTGTTTATAGTTTCTATTTCTTTTCATAGTGTTGTAATTTTCATTCTGTTCCTTATAGATGTCTGTGAGTTTCTAGCATCCTTATAACCATTATTTTGAATTCTATATCTAAGACTTTGCTTACCTCCATTTCATTTAGCACTTTTAGTGGAGAGTTTCCCATTCCTTTTGATTGCACGTTCCTTTTTTGTCTCCCCATTTCAGGTGACTCTCTTTGTTTGTTTCTATGCTTCATGATGTTCTGTTTTACCAGTTGTCTTTGTAGGGTGAACTCTGTGGTAGGAATTCTGTGGAATTCAGTGGTGTGGTCTCTTTGATCTACTTGTCTGGATATTCTCGTTTTTTTTCTTTCTTCTCTTAGTGTGGGCTTTCTTGTTGTACTTGGTTTTTTACCTGTTAGTGGTTCCTTTGTTGGTGGGTTCTCTCCTCTAGCAGGTACATTGGCGTTCACAGTTCCCACCTAATCGTGTATGTAATCAGTGGCAGGAGAAAAACAAAATGGATTAAGACAGCAGGAGAGTATTCTATGGGTTTTAAAGTATCAACAAATAAAGAAGCGATAGGAGATCCTTTGGATGAATATAGTGTTAACCATGATATTTCACCCAACTAGCCACTTTTTATAAAAAGTGAAAAGAGATAAGACTCTTGTTAGAGGGAAAAGGATTGTGAGCTGAATCCAGAAAACAGAGTGCTTGTGCGAGGTTAGATGATAATATATAGTGGGAGTAAGGGACAGAAAGTGGGCATAGTCTGGGAGAAAATAGAGTTAACCACAACAGTAATAAAGGTCAGGAAGATTGTAAAATGGGCCAAGGTCAGAAAGAGGTGTTATGTAGTATTTACAATTATGTGGAACAACAATTATTTTCAATAATACTGGAACAACAATAATATGACAAAAATATATGATTTGAATATCAAGAATAGAAGGTACACGACCAAAAGTAGTGTGTGTTATTGGAACATGAGTGAAGTGAAAGAAGGAAAATTAAAATAAAAAATAATAGAAAGAATAAGGAAAAGCAGTCAAACAATGAAATTAAACAAAGAAATAAAACAGTGAAAACTACACAGAAAGAAGAAAAATTTAAAAAAAATACAAATAAAATAAAAGAAGTAAAAAAATGAAAAAAAAATAATTATAATAATCATACAAATAAACAATAAAATGCAAGTTCTATAGGATGGCAAAGTGAAATTTCTCTCAGTTTCTCAGTTGTTGGGGTTAGCCTTATGACCCTTCTTTGGATCTGTCTTCTGGGCCTTTCACAGCTCCAGGTCTTATTGTCTCACTTGGGAAAAAGAAAACATTTTTAAAAAGGGGCGTAGGGAAAAAAAACCTCCTGCTGACTTTAAACCCACTAAGGAGTTGTGCTGGTTTTCCTGGATGCTGCAGGCAGGCGGGGCTGGCCTTCCCTTTTCTCCCTTCCTATGGTCTTGCAAGGATGGGGCCAGGTATGGGCCACAGTATTCACAGTTGCCCAACCTCCACCCCAGGTCCTCTGTGAGCTTCTGGGTCCCCACTGTCCATCTGTGCCAGGCCGGTGCCTTTAATCCACCAGTTGTGTCACAGTCCATGCGATGTGCCCCCTCCTTCCTCTTTGCAAGCCTGCCTTGGCGCAAGCCAGCTGCTGTGCAAGAGTTCCTTAAAGAGTGACTGAGATCCTTTTATTTTTTTAGTAAAATCCTCTTATTTAAGGCTGCTTTTCTTGTCAAGTGCCTAGCTTTTCACACAGCCAACTTTATAACCAGACTGGAAACTATCCGGGTCAGGGTTCGACATGGTCCAACTCTTCTTCCTTCTCCAGGTGTCACCCAGCTCCCCAGTTTCTCTGGTAATGAGCTAGCCAGTTTCCAATGTCCCAGCAGGTGAATACTGCCTTTGTGCATCTCCCACTTCATCCTTATTCCCACTGCAACTTCAAGCTTCCAGGTCCCTTCTGGTGCTGCACTGCCGCCCTGCTTTGATAAGAGAGGGAGCTGGTAATCTAGCTCTCCTCCAAGGATCCTATGGCAGGTGCTTGGCCAGGGGGAGGCACAGCAGTCTTGGTCCCTGCACAGGCCCCAGGGACCTTACCATCCCAACACAATCTCCTTACTGTCTGTTTTTCAATGTCTTCTACAAATTTGTCCTCCAAACTTCATGTAAGTTAGGATTCCTTTGGCTGTTAACTCTATTCCTCAGAAGATCGAGTATTCCTGCTGGACATAGGGAGAAGTGGACTCAGCCTCCATCTGCCTCACCACCATCTTCTCTCTCCAGAATGTTCTTTTTAATTTTATTTCAGAAGCTGTTTGTAGCTTCCATGATTAATACCTCCTTAACACTGTCTTCCTACACAGCTTCTCTGTTTAGCCTGTCATTTCTTTCCTGCTTTATCATGTACCAGATCTCCATGTCTCTGGAGGTTTACTGCTTTCAGGGACCAGGTTTTGGAAAAATTCATATATGTTGCAAGTCTTTGGGAAATATTGACTTAATGTACATCTCCTTCCCCTCTTAATACCTTTATTTCAAAGGGGATTTTCTGAAAAATCCAATAATTTACCCAAATAATATTTGGATCTTTATTGTACTGGATGCAATATTCTAGAGCCATGCAATAGAACCTCAAATGAGCAAAAACCCATCTGTAAAGCATGTTGAAGTTTAACTTGCATGGTAAGGTGGAGAAAAGACAAGAAGCTATCACTAAGTCAAGACTCATCTAAGGAACAGTATCTAAATGGTGGATGAAGAAAAATTTGTGGGTGAAGAACAGTGGAATTGCAAGGCTGTGGTCATACTTCAGACATAAATTTGTTATAATACTACCCAGGCCAGTGACTGGAGCCAAGGGAGTTGGGGAAGGGGGTTCTATCTTTCATGGGAAGGAGCCAGCAAGAGGTAGAAGTAAATCAGGGCCCTAGCTAAGTAGCCGGAAGTTCAGTCAGGAGTACAGTACCAAAGGAGAAATGCAAATTAAGTATAAACCAATGCACAATGTACATTATAAAGACTAGTTTTATAAATTGTACCCAAATTGTACAGATATGACTTCAGCTCACTCCAATCAGTCCATATACTAGGCTTCTAGTTATCAGACTAACTTTAGATTCTACTTCCTTATAAGGTAGGTACTCCTAATGTGACACTACATTAGACTGGATTTCTTTCAGTAATTAGGCAGGCTGAGTTACAGGGATGAAAAAAGCAAGGACTGCAACATGGAGCTTCTTAACAAAGCTCCCAACACCATAAGTACATCTTATCTCATCAACAATCTATTCCACAAACATTTATCAAGCACATGCCATGTGTGAAGGACTGTAACAGGCATCAAAATCCTGTCTGTTTGGCCTATAACAAGGATCAATCTGATTTCAGCAGGTATGTCTTACTGGTTTACTGCAGGAATACCTGTACTCCCTTTTCTATATATACTATGAGCCTGATTCAGTAGAAAAAGTACCAGAAGGCAGGGAGCAAGCGATCTTGGCTCTAGTTCCAGCTCTACCATACACTGGCTATCATCTTATGTAAATCATATCTCTTCTCTGGGTTTTACCTTCCTTCCTGACACATTAGGGGCTTGGGCCAGGTAATCATTAAGGGTTTTCCCCTTAGCTTGATTGATCTTTGGTTACATGACTGTAGACATTCATTATTCACTCACTAAGTATCATATTTGAAAGAGGAAGGAAACTGAAGATACAGTGAAGATCATGAGCAAAAATGGTTCTTGTTATGGCTTTCCTTTTCTGAGTATCCTTTGAAGGTTTAAGTATCAAGGAAGTGATGTTGAGGAATGAGAGACACAGGAAGCTCTGAATTAAAGCTACAAAATCAGGGGCTTCATAAAGCAGTGGGAGGAAACCCTTGTGATAATTCATTGTTTTTCCACATACAGAATAGTTGATGCCTCCAACAGGTAATGTCTTAATGAATGCAGTGGGTGCTCACTAAACACAATGCTAATCAAATGTCCTATGGAGAAATGAATGCATAGTAGGCAGCTACCTGAACAATAAAGACATATTCACAGCCAACGCACAATTGTCTTTATAGCCAGGAAAGCACAATGGGGAGTGAGGTGGAAGGAAAACTGTGGTGGTCTGTGAGAGTTATGGCTGGCTGTATAAAAGGAAGAAATAATGGAAACAAGGATGCCTAGCTCCGGGAAAACTGAATGATTTCAGGTTCAATTTCTCACTTCCCTCTATGTTCTTATGTGTTGCTGGAATATAGGAGACTGAAGAGATTTGCTAATTTAAATATTGAAAACACCCACCCTCAGAGAAGTTGGTAAAGTTTATCTTTGCTGTCTTTTAACAGCTCCCTCACCAGTTTACTGATTCTCAAGCTGAAGCAATTTTGCTCCCCAGGAGACAGTTGGCAATGTCTGGAGACATTTTTGGTTGTAACAACTGGAATGGGGTGGTGTTACTGATATCTAGTGGGTAGAGATAAGTAACGCTAGTAAACATTCTACAATGCACAGGACTGATGCCCCATAACAAAGAATTACCAAGCCCCAAATGTCGAGGCTGAGAAACCTTACTTTAGGTTATTCATGCATTAAGTCATTCAGAGCACCTGCTGTGTTCCAGGCACTGAGCTAGGTGCTGGGGATGTAGTGATGAATAAGAGATACATGGTGCCTGCTTTCATTGAATTTATAGTAAGAAAGAGAGGGAACAAACAAGTAACAATAAGTTATTTTTTATTTATTTCCATAATTTCCATACCTATTCTTACAACAGATATTCATTAAACACCTACTCCAAGCAAGATAACTTGTCCAGGAGGCAGTGGTGCTTAAGCTAGATTTGATATCTGTCTTAATAAAGCTTAGTCTAGGAAGAAAAGTAGACATGGAAATAAACATTGTAATACTAGATAATAGCTTTAAAGAAGGTGTGGCCAAGTGCTAAAAGAATGTAGATTATAAGTGTAAAGGCTCTCCTGGAGCTAATAATACCAGAAAACTTTTTGGAGAACATGTTCCTGCAGCTGGGTCTTGAAGAAATATGTTGAGTTTACTGAATACAAGCTGAGAAAGGCATTTATGTTAACAAGACTGATATTAACAAAGTCATGGATAGTGAATATTCATACACATTGGTGAAATGGCTGTGGCATGGTGTGTCTAGCCTATAGGATTACCTGGATAAGAGAGGTTGGGATGAGGCTGGAGAAACCAGCAGGAGCCCTAAGAAGAAGGACTGTATGGGATCCGTTAAGATCCTGGGGTTTTCTCTCAGAGGCAAGTGGGAGATATTGAAATGTCTTAAGCAGAATAGTAATATGGTCAGCTTACTACTATAGACGTGCAGAAATTAATGAACCTCTCCTGCAGCTACTACTACTATGATTAAATTTCATTTACTGTGGTCTTTTTTGAATCCCCAAATTGAGGTTGTTTTCTAGTGCTGATGTCTCATTGTTCACTGTAACAGCTTCCAAAACCACTAAGCAATTAGGTGCCTGACGTGAGCCTGGACTCCTTAGAGTGATCTGCATTACCATTAATTTTATTTCTCCAGAAATCATAGACTGTTGAGTTTGGAAAGCACCTTAGAGGAAGGAAATAATGTTTAATGACTGGTTACTATGTGCCAGTAACTGTGCCCACCTTATTTCCCATATTTCTGTAAGTGCTTAATGCTCAGCAGCAATGCAATAAATGTTAACCATCATCATCATCGCCACCACCACAACTACAACACCACTACCACCACCAATCACTTTGTCTTATATATTTCTCACAACTCTTTGAGATAGATGTTATTGTTTTATCTTTTAAAAATTACATAATTTTAATTAATTTACATTTAAAAACAAGGAGTATCATTGAGGGACAAATACCATGTGATCTCACCTTTAACTGGAACCTAATCAACAAAAGAAAAAAGCAAACAAAATATAACCAGAGACATTGAAATTAAGAACAAACTGACAGTAACCAGAGGGGAAGAGGGAGGGGACAGTGGAGAGAAGGGTTTTTAGGAACGACTTAAAGGACACATGGACAAAACCAAGGGGGAAGGTGGCAGCAAGTGGGGAAGGGGGCTTGGCTGGGGTGGGGGGCAGTGGTGGGGAGAAAATACAGACAACTGTAATTGAACAACAATAAAGTAAAATTTTTAAAAAACATTTTGTCTAAAGGACCTAAAAATTAAAATAGTTTGAATATACTGGGTTAAGTAAAATATTATAAATCAATTATATTATTTTTGCCTATTTCTTTCTTTCTTTATTTATTTTTATTGTTGTTCAAGTACAGTTGTCTCCATTTTCACCCCACACCCCCCCACCCATCCCCACCTCCCACCCTTGAACCTACCCCCTTTGGCTTTGTCCATGTGTCCTTTATACATGTTCCTCACTGAACCTTCCTCTACTTTTCCCTATTATCCTTCCCCGCTTCCTTCTGGTTACTGTCACTTTGTTCTTTTATGTAACTGTCTTTAGTTATATTTTGTTTGCTTGTTTGTTTTGTTGATTAGGTTCCACTCATAGGTGAAATCATGTTTCCATTTTGTGTATGGGAAAACTGAGAACCAGAGCTCAAAGTACTTCTGAAAGAAGAGATTATTCAGTAGGTAGGCAAACATTTACTGTACCACAAAAACATTTGAGGAATGGAAACATGTCTCTGTCAGTATGTGTCCATTGATGTTTTTGGATTCAAACACTGTTGTCTTTATTTTGAGGGGGAACTTTCTAACTTAAGATTTTTATTTTACTTGATTCAGGGAGGACTTCAGAGAGAAATGGTTTGGTATCAGTTTTGGTGCCAACCTACTTGTTTGTGAAACTGTAACCAGTGTTTTTTCAAGCTTTCAACTCTGAACCACAGTGAGAAATGCATTTTATACTATAATCTAATATATATATATGATGTATATTAGATATAGATATAGATATATCTATCGATATAGATATAGATGTATATTAGATATATTATATACATAATCTTATCTTTACCCCATATATATATTCTTAGTTTTTCCATACAATATACTCTATTCTTTCCCATTCCATTCCATTAAAATGCTAGTTCTGAAGCATAGTTTAAAAAACTCTCTGCTTCAACTATCTTGAACCAGTTCTGCATAAGGTCTGGAATCTGAAGGGGCCATATCTGGACAGGCAGTTATCAGTTTTGAGTACAGGGACCACGTTGCCTACAAAATGCAGCTGGGGTTCTGAGTTCATTTTGAGATAGTAGTTGGTCCACAGGGAATATCTCACCAACTCAGGCAAGAAACTCAAGTGCAGGTGCAATGTCCTGTAAGTGCAGGAAACATGCACAAACTCATATTAAAGCACTGTGAGCAAAAATGCACATGAATCCTCATGCAAGAAAGAATGTTGCTGAACTCAGGTACCATTTCAAATGTATACCCTTGAAATGCAGTTTTGAGGAAGGAGATCAAACCCAAAAGGTATAACTAAAAGATAGGCACAATTGTAAATACATCACTGCCTATTCTATCTTTTGGTATACACTGAGATTAGTACTTACAACCCAGGCAAACTGTTTTGGCCATTTCTTGGAGGCCTCTTGGAACTCTTGGCTTCTGTTTCCTTGTACCTTGTCTCATGCTAGAATCTTATGGCTGTATTTTTTTTTTTTTAGTATCCTATTACTAGGAGTAGAATGTATACCAGGCACATTACACTTAGTCAAAGGCTTCGCAGATTTCAAGGCCTTGTTGCACATAATACACTATATTGTACATGGCACAAATCTTGTATGTGCAGAGAAAAGCTTTATTAGGACTCATGATCTTTGCATCTTAGTAGTACTCTGAATGCTATGGAGAGTGTGATACTTTCTCTTTGTGTCCCTGGAGACACTTGTAGCAATGAAATACTTGGTAATGAAGCACCATTATTTGAAGATTGATGATTAAATGGCCGAGTGCAAATGGCTTCACAAGATATGTGAAACAGTTTGCTTTTCAATATGTTGATATGCATCTTCTCTTTTTATATCCCCACTTCTAAATCTAATCTTCCCCTTTCCCATATAGTCAGTTGGTAATGTGTCCTCTTTCTGAACCTTTTTTTTTTTTTAATTTGGAGGCATACTTGTCTTCCTATCCACCCCAGTCCCACAGGGTCCCTCTACCATTTTACTGAATATCTGAACTCTTCACTTATACAAACAAGAAAAGCACTGATTCCATTCTTTAGAATCTGGCATTGAGTAAGAAGTTTATCTATCCCAAAGTATTTCCTTGCCTGTAGGCATTTATGGTTTAGGATTTTTATTGTACAATGAGATTTGACATTTATAAAAGGATTTCAGGCCTCAGCAAAGACATATGAGGATTTTTGGAGGTGTAAAGAGGACCCCTAAAATCTCGATAGGCCTATAGTCCCATGAAACTGAAGGAAAATATTAGACCTTTTAAGGTTACAATAGAGACAGGAATAATGACTTATGAATGTCCCTGATCTGTCACCTTTCTACTTCTACTTCTTTCCACCCCCTGGCATACTGCTCTTCATAGAAAGATAAGATTGTGTTGGCTCTGCTAAGGTTGATGGGGGCCTGTTCTTTATAGGGGCCATGAGCTGGGGGGAAGAATTCATTCTCCATGACTTTCTTCAAAGTCTGATGCCACTATGTCCAAACAGAGGTTTACCAGAGCAACTCTCCCCTTGACCCTGACAGAGCACTTAGCCAACTTCTTCACATTTATATATATATTATGGCACAGATTTATTTCTCATTTATTGCTTTCTTTATTTCTGACACTTAGGGGTGCATATTATACTTATTTTGGCCAGTTATACCATTGGTTGCTATTGTTGAGAAAGAATGACTTTCCTATTTGGTAGTCTCTACATTATTCAATGCATGGTCCTTGAATGTTTGATGGCAAATTGATTGTTTTAGTAGACCACCTATTAGATGTTAGATGGCTTCATATCCCAGTCAACTTTCATCAACCCCATTTTCAAGGGGCAGGAGTTTTGTCTAACAGTCTAAAATATTGAATTATTAATATTTTTGATAATTTTATGTATGCCAGTTACTATTCTAGAGCTTCACATGCATTGTCACTTAATCCTCACAACAACCCTATGAGATGTATTCTATTATTAACATCCAATTTTAATTTGGAGGAACTCAGAGTAGTAAAGGATCATGCCCAAGGTCAATAAGAAAGTTTGACTCCTGAAAATACTATGACTGTACATGTGTAGAAGCAGATATAAGGAATTTTTGGATGTAATTACTGAAATACTGATTTGAAATGGGTGCATCTCTGGCCCAGGTCCTATACTTTTCTGTGTAGGCCTTTCGAATGTGTAGATAGTGGTGGGAGGAGGGCATAGTGAATAGTTTTGGTTATGGGTTGTATCTGAGGAATATTAAGGGTCCTCACCTTCTGATTTACAAAAAGTACACTAGAAAACTTAATTAATCGTAACAGAATGTGTTGCTCTTCACAGTGAGGCTAGGACTTGGATCAGTGGTTTGTCCAATAGCTAGAGATGGGCTGCACTGAACTATCCGCATACTCTCTACTGCTCCCTCTGGTGGCAGTTTTCCAAGCTTCTCTCAGCTATTGTTTTCAATCTAATGACTCTCTGGTTCAGTTTCTGATTCAATCTGGAGCAATACTGCAAAAAATTTGCTGTGTATGTAGTATGACATATGCACATATTTACTGACAGCAGCCTCTTCCCCACACCAGGTGTGCTCACTACGGACCTCATGATTCTTTACTAGTTCTAGCTTCCCTGCTAGGACTCACATTCCCTATGTTCCATCTCACTTTGTTTTTTTTTTTTTGTTTTTTTTTTTTAAACCAAACTCTGACAATTAAATTCAGCCAGTTATTTTATTTTATTTATTTTTATTTTTTTAAGATTATATTTATTTATCTTTAGAGGGGAAGGGTTAGGTAGAGAAAATATGAATGTGTGGTTGCCTCTCGTGCGTCCCCTGCTGGGAACTGGCCTGCAACCCAGGCATGTGCCCTGACTGGGAATCGAACCGCGATCCTGTGCTTCGCAGGCCCGCGCTCAATCCACTGAGCCACACCAGCCAGGGCCCATCTCACTTTGTGACCCTTACCACCTACCTAGCCCAGGTGTTATCCCTTTCCCCTTGGAAGCTAAAGTCTGTCATTGAACTCTAATTTTTTCTGGAATAGTTTCTTCAAACTGCCTGGGGCCATGATTCCTGGTGCTGTGTGTTTGAGTATTGCTATCATCTGGAAATCTCTGATGTTGTGCCCCGTTTGTAGACCTCATCTCCTATCCTTTCCAAGATAGCAACTCCAGTCCAAATTAAACTGAAGTTTGAAAATGTAATGGACTAGTGAACATCCTCCTACACTATAGCCACATTTCGTAGGTCAAAGCACATAGTTATGTCATTTCCTTTGTCACCAAACTTTCCCTGTTCCAAACTTTTCTGCTTTCTCGCTGAGATTCTGGCATGCCTAGTGGCCAAGTTTTGTGAAATGGACACTGTTGGTTGACCTAATAGTCCCTTTGTTAGCACTATGCTACGAACAACTTACCTAAAGGACAAGGAGGCTCCCCTGCATCAACAAAAATGTCAGGCTGTGAAAAAAAACAATTTATCTT
This sequence comes from Carollia perspicillata, assembly GCA_004027735.1. Lineage (NCBI taxonomy): Eukaryota > Metazoa > Chordata > Mammalia > Chiroptera > Phyllostomidae > Carollia > Carollia perspicillata. Next base: position 46,932 of record PVKM010004914.1, read on the forward strand.
CTAAAGCTCAACAGCCCAGTTTCTGTTGCAAATGCAGAAAAGAGTAGAGAAATAACCCAGCTTTCTCTGCTTCCTCTGACTTTCAAGTAGCACATTAATATGGTTAGTTAGTGCTTCCAGTTTATGCCATCAACATTGTAAATTCAGTAGCTTAAGTCTCACAGTGATTTTGGTATAAGCCTTTAATCTTAGTAATGATTCCTTGATCAGCTGTGTCCCTTTCAATTCAGAGGTCATTAGAGGTCCCCATTGAGAACTCCCCAGCTGTTCCAGTTCAGTTCATGTATATTTATTTACATGGCTTTTGAACCACATTTGGGTATGCAGGAGTGAAACTCATTTTAAAGGTTGGTGTTCCAGATTGTTTCCTGAAAGTGCAGTGAAGCTGGGGAAAAAAGCAAATTCAAGGCACAGTGTGTCTGCAGTGCTTGAGATGTGATGGGCATCCTGCTTTTAGCTACCCCAGGGTTAATGACAGGCCTTCCAGAGCCTCTTTGTTGCCTTCAAAAAGGCCAACTGAAAACAAAAAGCTATTTTTCCAGGTAGGATATCATTTTGTTGGCAAAGACAGGGCATTTAGACAAGAAAATCAAAATGATCTACTGAAAAGTGAAAAATTCAGTCAAACTGCTCATTTGGCCTTACTGAGACCAGAACAAAATGTACTAGCTTGTGAATGAAGCTAAAAGGGTTTGCATGTGTAGACCTCAACAAAAAGACCCCACAGTGATGAATTTTATGCCATAGCTGATCAGTGCAGAAGAATACTCATTTTGGAAAAACTTGTGGCATCAAATGGCATCTAAGTGGATTTTAAATATTAAGACGTTTCTCTTAGGAAATTAAAACTACATAGCCATGAACTTATACAGGTGAAAAGTACGTGAGAGATTTCCTGGATCAATGTCCTAAATTTGCAGATGACAACTGAGAGAACTAGAGAAGGCAAACTGTTCACTGAAATTCACTCAACTAGTTAGTGGCAAGGTGAAGACGAAACTTCAGGTAGTGAATAGAATATGGAGATATCCCTCACCCATTTTAAAATTATATATATATGCCCTAGATGGTGTGGCTTGGTGGATTGAGTGCTGGCCTGTGAACCAAAAGTTTGCTGATTTGATTTCCAGTCAGGGCACATACCTGGGTTGTGGGCCAGGTCCCCAGTAGGGGGCATGAGAAGGTCAACCACACATTGTTGTTTCTCCCCCTCTCTTCCTCCCTCCCATCCCCTCTCTCTAAAAATAAATAAATAAAATATTTGAAAAAATAAAATTATGCACATACCAGTGACAACTTTTGCACTGCTGCCCAAAACTGGGGAGGCAGACGAATAATTCGAAGAGCAAAGCTCTTTTTTAAAATTTTATTTTAATTGTTGTTCAAATACAGTTTTCTTTCTTTTAGTCCCATCCCAGGCCACCCTGCCAGTGCTCCCCACCTCCCTCCCATTTCCACCCCCCCTTAGTTTTTGTCCACGTGTGCTTTATACTTGTTCCTGTAAACCCTTCCCCTTTTTCCCTGAAATTCCCTCCCCTTTCCCCTCTGGTCACTGTCAGCCTATTTTCTATTTCAATGTCTTTGGTTATATTTTGCTTGCTTGTTTGTTTAGTTGCTTAAGTTCCTGTTAAAGGTGAGATCATATGGTATTTGTCTTTCACCGCCTGGCTTATGTCACTCAGCATAATGCTTTCCAGTTCCATCCAATGTATGGCAAAGGATAGGAGATCCTTCTTTCTTTCTGCTGCATAGAATTCCATTGTGTACATGTACCGTGGTTTTTTGATCCATTCATTTACTGATGGGCACCTAGGAGGAATCACAATACCTGATACTAAACTGTATTACAAGGCCACTATAATCAAAACAGCCTGGTACTGGCATAAAAACAGGCACATAGACCAATAGAACAGAACAGCGAGCCCAGAAATAAACCCAAGTCTCTATGGTCAGTTAATGTTCGACAAAGTGGGCAGCAACATAAAATGGAGTAAAAATGGCCTCTTCAATAAATGGTGTTGGGAGAACTGGACAGCTACATGCAAAAAAGTGAAACTCGAGAACCAACTTACACCATACACAAAAGTAAATTCAAGGTGGATAACAGAGTTAAATATAAGCCGTGACACCATTAAAGTCCTAGAGGAGAACATTGGCAGGAAAATCTCAGATATTTCACGCAGCAACATTTTTACTGACATGTCCCCTAGAGCAAGGGACATAAAGGAAAGAATAAACAAATGGGATCTCATCAAAGTAAAAAGCTTCTGCATGGATAAAGAAAACAGTATTAAAATAAAAAGAGAATCAACTGTATAGGAAAACATACTTGCCAATGATACCTCAGACAAGGGTTTAATCTCCAAAATATACAGAGAACTTACATGACTACACTCTAAGAAGACAAGCAACCCAATTAAAAAGTGGGCAATTACTTGAACAAACACTTTTCCAAGGAGGACGTACAGAGGCTCCAGAGACACATGAAAAGATGCTCAATATTGCAAGCTATCAGAGAAATGCAAACTAAAACCACAATGAGATACCACTTCACACAGGTCAGAATGGCCATCATAAATGAAGCAACAAACAACAAGTGTTGGAGAGGTTGTGGAGAAAAAGGAGACCCTAGTTCACTGTTGGTGGGAGTGCAGACTGCTACAACCACTATGGAAAAAGTATGGAATTTTCTAAGAAAACTAAAAATGAATCTGCCTTTTGACCCAGCAATTCCACTGCTAGGATTATATCCTAGAGACCCTGAACCTCCAATCCAAAAGAACCTATGCATCCCAATATTCATAGCAGCACAATTTACAATAGCCAAGTGTTGGAGGCAAAGCCCTTTTTTAAAAAAATATTACTGAATTTATTGGGATGGCATTGGTTTGCAAAATCATACAAGTTTCAAACATACAACTCAACAAAATATTATCTACACGCTGCATTATGTGCTCATTGCCCTAAACAAAATCTCTTTCCATTCCCATTACTGCCCCCACCTTTTGCCCATCTCCACCTATCCACACCCCCATTTTCTTCTGGATAACATCACACTGTTGTCTGTGTCTAGGTGTTCTGTATATGTATACATGGATTTTTGTTTTTGTGTTTTTTGCTTAATCCCGTCATGTTCTTTCAAACAGTGCCCCAACTTTCCATACCTCTGACAGCTGTCAGCCTGTGCCATGTATTCATGCCTCTGGTTCTATTTTGTTCATCAGTTTATTTTGTTCACTGGATCCCACATATAATTGAGATCATATG
>PVKM010004915.1:0-50073 GCA_004027735.1 Carollia perspicillata
GTGTAGATAGGTTGGAAATGGTAGATTTAGTTGGAAGTCTGAATGAGAATTTGCAGCTGGTTTACCTTTCCTCCCATCCCAGCAGAAGACTAGATGTATACTGTATGATAAGGCTGAACTAGAGGCTCTGGCCTTAGAGTCATTATGCAGAGCTGAAGGGAGGGGTTTTGTAATGCACACTGGAGAATTAGGTAGAGGTCTACTTACTGAATACGTAGAACATCAGCTCAGCATCAAGAAAGCTGGGAGCCAAGCAGAAGAGGGGCTGAAAGAGTTATCACTGAGGAAAGTGATCAGCCTAATGGAAAAGAGCTCATAGTTGCTTTTGTCCTTACACAGTCCTGCAGTAAAACCCACCAGTTAATGCATTCTACCCATGCTTCCAGAATGTTCATTTCCCTAAGTTTTTAGTGTCTTTCTCTTTGAGCAAACAGCCCACATCACTAGATGCTTGAGGGAAATCTTCCAATATGAAAGAGTGCACAAGTTAAGGGATCTTAGAAGAAGAAAAATAATGCAGGGACAGAAGAAAACATCTCCAAAAAAAAAAAAAAAAACTGACCTCTTCATAGAAATAAGAAAATATTGTTAAGGATAAAGTAAGAGTATGCAACTATTTTAAAAAATGATTTGATGTGCACACAATGAAAGCTTTTGAGATTAAAAATGAATGAATAGAAATAAATTAATAGAAGAGTTAGAAGATAAAGTTGAGAAAATCTTTCAAGAAGTATAAAAGAAAGAGCAAGAGATGACAACGGGTGAGGGGAAGATAAGAAAATTAGAGCCACAGTTCAGGAGTTCTAGAAAAAGAGAATAGAGAAACTAGAGTAGAGAAAATGCGGGGCTATTCTTCCCTCTTCTTGAAGAATAGCACAGGATTGCAGCCAAATAGCTCCATTGTCCCATTCTTTCCTTCATTCCATCTTATCACTAACTCCACTTTCTGCTGATAAAATCACATCTTTATTCCTGGCTTCTGATGAAATGTCTGATTAAATTTGAGGTTTACAGTGATCTCCTTATCAAATGGTTGTTCAACCATACCTTTCAGAACAAGCTGTCTTATTTTTGCAGTATATATAGGCTGAGAATTTTCTAAATATTCAAGTTCTCATCCCTTTTGCTTAACAATTTCTTTTCATCTCTCTCCTCTCACACTGTATTATAGCAGTCAAGAGAACCCAGGATATAATTTTAACACTTAGAAATTTTCTCAGCTAAATATCTCATTACATTGCTCACAAGTTCTAGCTTCTTAAAACACTAGAAACTCAAGTGTTTTGCCATTTTATAACAATGATTGCCTTTCCCCCAGTTTCTAATAACATGTGCCTCATTTCCAACTGAGACCTCACTAAAATCACCTTTCATATCCATGTTCCTACCAACATTCTCTTCATTATTCTTTACATGTTCTCTGGGAAGATAGAGGTTTTCCCTCCTACTCTCCTCTTTTCTGGGTCCACACCAGTATCACCTTTATCTGAAATAATCACCATATTTCTATATACAGTCCCTTCATGGCTAGACTTTTTCTAGCAGGCACCTCAAAACTCGTCCAGCCTTTACTTATCAGCCAATTCTGAAGCCATTTCCACATTTTTAGGTATTTGTTACAGCAGCACCCCACCTCTTGATACCAAAGTCTGTGTGAGTCTGCTCAAGCTAACATAAAATACCACAGACTGCGTGGCCTGAGCAACAGAACTCTATTTTCTCACAGTTCTGGAGGACAGAAGTCCCGGATCTGACAGGTCTCTTAAGAGACCTCTCTTCATGGCTTACAGATGGCTGCCTTCCAACTGTGTCCTCACATGGCAGAGAATATAAATATAAGTTAGGCACCAGATTATCCAAGGACTTTGTATATAAAGAAAAAAGGAATATTCAGTTGGCACAAAGACTTCAGGGATGAATTAGTGATATATGCACAGACAACATAATTAGACAAAAAAAAAATTTGCAAACCTCATTTCATTATTTGAGGAAATGAAAAACACCATGCTTTCCTCCACTCCCCAAAACAGAAATGTAATGATAATACCCTACATGACCCAGATGAAATAGTTATTTAGTCCTAATTATATCAGCGCTTTTTACATATGGTTGAAGGATGTCATCTCATTTGTATGAGTTCTTTTAAAATGTGTATTGTATTATTTGCATGTTTGTATTATTTTAATTTACGCAAGTTGATTTTGCAAAATATCTTATTTTCACCCTTTTTTCTCAGTACTGATTTCTAAATCTATCCATATTGCTATGTACACAGCTAACTCATCAGTTCTAATTCACAAGGATTCCCCAGTATGCATCCACCATATGTTCTGGTCAACAACTAGATGGTCTCCAGCCTCCTGCTAGTACAGGCCCAGTAAGCAATTGCTGTGTGATTCCAATCCTGGGGTGAGACAGAGTTGTCTAAGCAATGGCAGTAGTGGCAAAGTGTTCTCCAAAACTGCTGCCTCTCTGCATTTCCACCAGTGGTACTTGGCCGTTCTTGTATTGCCACATACCTGCCAACACTTAGCACCATCCAGATTTCTAAAATACGGCCAATCTGGGAAGCATAAAGAAATATTTTGATGTTTTCATTTGTCTCATTATGAATGGGTTTGTGCATCTCTTCATCTTCTTGTTAACCATGTGGGCTTTTACTTTTTTGAACTACCTGTTCAAACCTTTGCCCATGTTTTTACTAATTTCCTACATTTTTTTATTTGATTTGCAGAAATTCCACTTACAGTATAGACCTTGGTTTCTTTTAATCTAGAGAACTAAGTAAATGTGAACCCAATACCATTAATAAATTCATGAAAAGCCAAAGCTGTACAGTACATGACTCATTATATGACTCAGATGTAAATAATATTTACATGGTCATAATAATACAAACACTGAATCTTAATCTAACAAAAAGTTATTACCAGAGAGATGAGAAGAGTAAAAGTAAATGGAAGGAAAATATAAAGGGGTAAGGGTTAAATTCTCACTTTTTACATTAAAAAAAACACATAACTCTGATAGGTTGAATTGTATCCTAAAAATATATATATTGAAACCCTAATTCCCCATACTTTAGAATGTTATCATATTTGAAAATATAGTCTTTACAGAGGTAATCAAGTAAAAATGGGGTCATTAAATTGGGCTCTAATCCAATATGACTAATGTCCTATTAAAATAGAGATTAGGCCCTGGCTGGTGTGGCTCATTGCATTGAGCACCAGCGTGTGAATCAAAGGCTCACCAGTTCAATTCCCAGTCAGAGTACATGCCTGGTTGCAGGCCACGTCCTCAGTAGGGAGTATATGAGAGACAACCACACATTGATGTTTCTCTCCCTCTCTTTCTCCCTCCCTTCCCCTTTGTAAAAACAAATAAATAAATAATCTTAAAAAACATTTTTTAAAAAGCAGAGATTTGGACACAAAGACAAACATGCACAGAGAGCAGATTTATGAGGACACAAGGAAAATGTCATGTGAAGATGAAGGCAGAGATAGGGCTGATGCTTCCACAAGCCAACACCAAAGATTGCCAGCAGCCCCACCATAAACTAAAAGAGGCCTGGAAGAGACTCTTCCTCACAGCCCTCAAAAGGCACCTACCCTGTAGACACTCCCACCTCAGACTTCGAGTCCCCAGACTCTAGGACAATAAATTTCTGATGATTAATCACCACATTTGCGGCACTTTTTACAGAAGACTTAGGAAACTGATGCAATAGCTCAATGATTTTCAACCTTTCTCATCTCATGACACGCAGAAACTGATTACTAAAATTTTGTGGCACACGAAAAAATATATAGTACTTTTTGCCAATCTGACAAAAAAAATAGGTATAATTTTGATTCCTTCATACCAGATGGCTATTGTTGTGTTGGCTGTTGTCATTGTTTTATTTGACAATCTAAGGCAAAAGAGGTCAGTGCCCCTGACTGGATAGTCAGGTATTGCATGTTTTAAAATTCTTGCAGCATACCAGTGTGCTATGGCATACTGGTCCAAAATAGCTGCAATAGCTTAATGTATAAATTAATAAAAAACTCCAACATATACCTGACGTTCTAAACATGGAGGAAACCATAAATGCAAGTGGGTGCCTTGGGAAGTGGCAATAGGAGTCAGGCCAAAGGGGGAGTAGGGAGGCAGGAGACTGCTGTTTTTTATTATAAAGTCATGTAAACGTGCTTGACTTTTTAAACCATGTGTACTTGCAACTTTCATAAAAATGCATCTTTAAAAAGCTATCTGACCACGTTTTAAGCCTCTGCTGCATCTCAGGGAAGATAAATTCTATATTTTTACTACTTTCGCAGCATCAAAGAAGATTATTTTTTCTACTAGTAAGAAAATGCTGGTTTTTAAGTTTCAAAGTACAGTACTGTATGGCTTCATCGACTTGTATATTATTGAACAAGTCTTGAACTGAGGCCTAAATTCCAGTTGTTATTAATAGGCAAAAGCATTTATTGTCCAAGAGTTTGGATAGTGAGCAATAGAATATTATAGAAAGAGTATGAGCATTAGAGGGAGATAGAAACGGATCTGAGTCCAAACGCTCCAGCTTATTAAGTTAGAGGGCCTGCAGCAAGTCAGTGTCAATCTCAGTACCTCAATGTTTTCATCTGTACAACTGGATAGTAAGACAGTGCTTCATGGGAATTCTGAGAGTTTTAATGAGAAACACTTACCACAATGCCAGGCTCATGATAAGCACTTGATAAAAGCTATATGGTTATGATATCAATATTCAGAAGGCTTTCCAATCTTTGCAACTATATCTTTGTCATGAGTTGCAAATTCTCCCTTCTACTCCCCTGTTCTTCAATCTTGATTTAAATCGTTGTCCATTTTGCTCACTGGTTACATGATGATGTACTACAAAATCTCCGCTTTTAACTCCTAGATCTGCAGCCCACTTGATCTCTGGCAAGTCACTTAAATTTTCTGTGCCTCAAGTTCCTCATCTGTAAAGCATGTTAAGTAGCATCTATTGTGATGAGTAAATGAAATAATGAACGTGTAAGTGCCTGGTATAATAGTAGGCAGAGTATAGATGTGCAATTTTTGATGGCACAGGGCAAGCCAATAGGCAAATCTGTTTCCCAAAGTATAAAATTAAGTAATGTTGCATAAATGCAACACCCATGTTCTGTAGCAGCCTCATAGAAACATTTTGTGAATGCTGAAGAGCCATCTCTCCTCTTCAGGAGGGTATTTGAGAGATATGAGTGTTGTAGATACACGGGAGAGCCATGAATTTCCAACACCTTTGTATCCTAAAATGCCAAAAAATTAGATTTTCAGAGTGCCTCAAGCAGAGAAAGCTGTCCAGTTACTTCAATAGAATCAATTTCCAATAAAGTCCGGAGCTTCACAACATTTGACAGCCCTGTACAAATGCAAGGTAATATGAGCAAGATGCAATATTTATGGAATCTGTAGTAAAGCTTAAAACAAGTGCATTTTTGTTAGTTACAAGAATTACCCACATCTCAAAAACAATCTAACTTACAAAACCTCATATATATAAAACATCTAAAACTGCCATCACAAAAAGATTCTCAGGCTTCTCAAGTAAATTCGTCAAATGGTGATCTTCCCGAACAGCTTTTAAATGATCTGATTTACAGAAATCTGCCTTGCACATAAATCTTCAAGAGCACAGCTATTGCCCAAATGAGGAACACTCACAGTTAGAACAAGATTTCCCCTGCTTGGATGCCCATTATCAGAGTGAGGAGGGGCTGAGTAAATCACCATTCCCCTGCCAGAAGAGTCTTGTTCCCTCTCGTCCTCATCACTGCTGTGGTGGACTGTCAGGGAGAAGATGTAGGGCTCTCTAAATAGTTGAGTTCAGCAATCTTCTAAAATGCTGACACAGCTCCCCTGGCTAAGTGAATGCAATATTTCTGTGACAATCTTCCATAATCCAAGGAGCAGCTCTCTTAGGTCAGCAGAGGTGATAGTGGTTTCCTGTCAACTGGGAGAGATCACTCCAAGTTTTCGTGCAGAGCTGGGAAGAGTTGCTCCACTTTTTCATTTGGATAAAATCCGCACCTAGCACAAAGCATTGAAAGGCATCATTGCAATCTGTCTTCCCTTACCATTCTCCCAGGACTGGCACTATATACTCTACACATGAGCTTGACAACTGATAGTACAAGGTATTTAGCCATTCAAGCACACTCAAATTTGTTTTGAATGTTGCTGTCCATGGGACTGATTTTAGCCTTATGTTGACCCATTATAACAATACAAAGATATAGACGGTCTTTTTCAGTTTATAAGGCACCTTGACATATTTCATGTCTTTTGTTCTATCCAGAAATTATATAAAGTAGGATTGTCATCTTCATCGTACAGATATGGAAATAAGTTTTGGAACACAGTCTTTTTGTCTATAGTCCTCTCTAAATGCTACATCCAGATGTGAGTCAACACTTCTGATGAGAGGTGAGCACAGCAAAGACTCCTGACAGCCCCCTGAAGTCCCAGTCCAGCAATGATGTGGTCCTAGACTTGGAAATCAGGATTTCTCAGAGGAACTTGGACACATCCATCCATCACCATTCGACAGACGCAAAATAGTCCATTTTAATGCTATTTCCTGGTGTTTGATTTTTATCAACTTGGCTATTTGTAGCACAAAATATTTCCAAGGTGTAGGTGGAGTTGAGAAAATCTTGTTCTCCACTCACAGGTCTTGAAATTCATCTTCTCTTTAGTTTGCAATTTGTTTTAACATTTTGAAGCTTGGCGTGCCTACAATGTACTAGTGATTTAAAGATGAACAAACAGTTCCTGCATTAGAGAGCTGCACTGAGGGGTAATAGGCAGGAAACAACCAACTACAACACACCAAATACATTAATAGTACGAACCAAGTTTCTGGTGACTAAGAGTAAAGGAAAAGTGTTATTTATTCATTGTGAATGGCAAGGCTATGACTTCATTGAGGTGGTAATATTTGAGCTGGCCTTCAAAAGTTGTGTAGGAGTCTTTCTACCATAGATACAAGGGGAAGAAGAGGGCATCCCAGACAGAGATATGACCTAGAAATGACTGAAACAAATGGAGATGCTGGATATGGTGCTCAGGGGAGGGGAATGTCATGAAATCAATAACTAATGGTGGGTTGGGGAGCAAGATTGAAAAAAAAAAACCCACCAGAATTCCTGACAATTATGGTGAGATTTGTGTGTAGTGCCTCACAATCTACATAGAGCTTTTTGCATCACTTTATCACTTTCACTTGATATTTATGTTAATCCTGTAGTGTTGTTATTATTTTCTGGTCTTTGCAGAAGGTAGGAGAAGTTAGGTCCAAGTCCTCATAGTTGGAGCTAGAAACGTTGTAGTCTTTGGTCTCTAAATCCCATACTCCTTCTAACCCTTCAAAAAAAAATCAGACTAACACAGGGAGACTGGAAAGGGAAGAATCCAGGGGAATACTCTCTGAAATGCCCAAATTTAAGTGAATTCTGTGACCTTAGTTTTGGTGCTCTGCACACAGGAAGAATAAGGGGTCTACAACCGTCCACCATAAACCACTCCACTTAGCCTTTTTTTGAAAGTTCTCTCCATACCTATGGTGCCTCTTTTAAGGGTAGACGCAGGTAGAAGTGAGTCGAGGGGATTTGATGTAAATGAAGAAAAAACCTGAAGTCAATTTGAGGACTTCCTTCCCTTGCTCCTTCTTTCCCTCAATTTGCTCATCCAAAGTTTATTTCTGCAAAGTTCATTTATGTGTATATTTATTTACTACTTATATATCACCCCACTCCACGAAAAATTTGAAGCCATTCATATAAAGTACATAGACTGGTAAAATATTCATTTTTAAAGTATCATACCAACAACAAAAAAGAGAAAATACATTAGAATATGAGAGACAAGCCAACGGAAAAACAGGATGTGGTTCAGTGGGTGATGGGATCTCTAGCACAGCTTTGGTTTGCACTGGAAATTTTGATTCAAGCTCCCTGGCAGTCAAAGCAAAATTGAAAACCTAATGGATGACACAGATCTCTTTACCCATGAGGAAAAAACATATACACTTATCAGTAGAAGTTACTACTTCTCAGTAATCGACTCTAAATAATGTTGTTCTCATGAAGTATCCTACAGGTGCCTCTGAGAAATGCAACAGGTAATATCAAGAATGGGATTTCTGTAGTAAATGCAATGGAGAGTTTCATCCAGCAGCCGGAGACGTCACCCAGCTAAATGTGTGTTCCCATGTCTTAGCCTCCAGCAGTCCACATTTCCTCCTGCTCCCAGTCCTTCCTGTTGCTCAGAGATGCAACCCTGGCCCTTGTTCTCTCTCTCCTCATCCTCTTCCTCCTCCTCTTCCTCCGTGCCCCAGAGGGCATTGACATTGGATGCCTGCTTTTCTCCCACTTGTCAGCAACATATTTTTCAAATTAGCACTTGGTAGCTTTGAGGGAAACCCAGACATTGTTGGGAAAAGAGTGAGAGGCCAACTGGAAAAAAGGGGGGAGCACTGGGCTTTTCTTCTCAGCTTGTTATAAATTTGCAATACAAGAAAAGAAAAATAAACACCCAGATTCTGCAACTGATATGGAAGTTCCCTGGCTTGATGTGTACCAAAGCTTGGGCTTCCCCCAGATCCTCCACTATTTACAAGCAGGGAGAGGCTTCTCATTATAAAGAGGTGTGGCAGAGGGTCCTCCTCACCCACCCCCTGCTTCCCCTTCCCCTCCCCCCAGCCCCGTCTTCATTGCCATCTTTCTCTGTGGATAGACAGAGGTGGGTGGGCAAGAGATGAACAGAATGCTTAGCCCAGGAGACCCAGGGACTCCATCCTGCCCAGGAAGCCACATCAGGTCCTGGTTTGTGAGAAACCTCTGCTTCTGAAGCTGCACTTTTAACTCAGTGGATTCCTCCCTGCTCCTGGCAGAGAAAGGGAGCATCAGAGGCCCCAGCTGATCTTCATTAGCAAATGGACAGGCTGTGCTCCTGCCAAGACCTTCTGGCTGGCCTCTCTCCTGCCCCTTATGAGGACTGTTCCTATCTTGTCTAAGGACTAAAGACAGAAAAAAGGCAAAAAGGAAGGTTTTCTTGGAGAAGAAGCTGGGAATAGGTTTAGAGAAATGACTTCTTCATTTCGATTAGGAAGTTGGCTTTTAGGATCCAGAAGAGTAGACAGGCAAAGACTTTATAGTGGAAGGATCCCTGTTTGAATCCTGACTCAGGCAATTGCCTGAGTAATATTTTGGGGCAAGTCCTTTTACCCCTGAACCCCGCTTCCTCCTCCACAAAGTGGGGATAATGCCTTCACAGCTGTAGAAATGGAGGTATTTGTGAATGTGCTTTAACTACCTAACACTTTGCAAATTCTAGGTGTTCTTAGTGTAGGAAAATGTTATCTCTCTCAAACCCCAGCTGCTGGCACAGATGATCTGCTCTCCAGACCCTCCCACGTCTTCTGGGTCTAACGTTTACTGGCTGGGCTACGTTAAGCCAACCCCTGAACCTATCTGAGCCTCAGTTCCCTGTAGTAAAAATATTGACAACAAAAGTCACCTCAGAGCGCAGGGCTGTTGTGAAAATCAAGTGAGACTAAACACCAGGAAGTTCTTTGACAACTGTAAAATGCTAGACAAATATTAGTTGTTAATACTATTAAGCAACAGCCTGAAGGCCTGCGCTCTGGTGCCAGCTTTGCATGTGTCTTCGCCTTTGGCACTTTCTCAGTTGAATTTATCACATTCTCCTACAAGCTGTCGTTTCCCCTGACAATTATTTAATTCCTCTCTCAATAACCAAGTTCCCCGAGTGGAGCCCAAGAATCCATGGGGAAAATAAATCTATTCCTGTCTTTGGGGAACTTATACGAGGCAAGGCAGAGAATAAATAACCAAGATAGCGGAAGAAAGATAAAGTAAAATGGTAAGGATATGGATCTTGAGGTTGGGAGATTTGTTTTGGGTGCCTGGTGCTCGTTAAGTGATCCTGGGTGTGTTTCTTTGGCTCTCCTAACCTTGAGCTGCTTTTTATGTAAAATGGGTCTGATAATAATAATAAAACCTGCCCCATGCACTGGTAGCGAGGACTAAATGAGATAATGCCTACTCAGGGTGTTGTATAAATGCTGTCACTATCTAAACGGAAATGGTACCTTGACAATAAGATAGTTATTACTTACCTACTAAGTAATAACTTACTTATAATACCTACTATATGCCAGGCATTGTACAGAGCACTTTATATGTTAGTGTCCTCACACTATGAGATGGGCATTATCTCTATTTTACAGATGAGGAAGGTCAGGAAGGTTAGGAAAGTAAGTTGTAGAGACAGTGCTGGAACCTAGGTGTGTCTGATTCCAAAGCCTATGTTTGTCCCTGCCACCCATTTGATTTCTTTCTGTAAACTGAATCAGCAATGATACAATGAGGGTTTACTTACTAGCATGAGAGGGTGTTTCAAGGCTGCTTTCTACTCACAGACTTCCAATCCTTCTCATGTGATGTCACACACATGAAGACACTCAAGGCAGACTAGATTATTGTCCCAACTTTTAGTTCCCTACCCCAAAACAAACAAGATTTTAATATACACCCTTTACCATGTAACTTTGCAGTGCTGTCTGCTTTGGGTGGGGTGTACCTCCTCATCCTTTGACTCTGGGCTTGACCATATGATTTGCTTTGGTCAATGGAATGGTAGCATATATGACATAGCAAACACTTGGGATAGGATTGCTTATTGGGGTTTGCATTCCTATACCTTATGCCAGAGTTATCCTGCTGATTGCAAGAGAAAGATGAGCTAACCTAACCAACCCCAGCCTATATCAGTTGACCCCAGCCAATCATAGACACGAACTCAACTCAGTTACCTAGTTGAGTCCAGCCTAAAGTAACTCAGTTGACCCACAGACACCTGAGATAAAAATTAATAAATAAATACTTAATAACTGTTAACGCTGAGATTTTTGTGGTTATCGAATGCTCTAAAGCCAAAGAAAGCTACTGCAAAAAAATATAAAAAAACTTGTTCTTTTTTCTATGCTAGCACCAAACATTCATTCAAACAATTTAATTCATCAATCATTTTATAAGTGGCTCGTTTAATTTAATATTTAACAAATAAATAATTTAAAATTATTTGTTTACTTGTCATTTATCATCCTTTCACTGAACTTTAGGCCTTACGAGTCAGGAACTTAGTCTGTCTTGTTCACCCCTATACAAGGTCTGTCCAGAAAAAGTCCAGCCATTGTTAATATAATGAGAATGGTTTGTGTGACATCAATCTAACATGGCAGCCAGGTAGAGTGGACTGGAATGTGCACGCATGAACAATGATGACTTCACTGTACTAGTCAGTGGAGGGTGGGTTAAATGCCAGAGTGAGCATGTGTACTGTGTGGCCACCACATTCAAAATACTGGGCAAGTAGAGCAATAAATCTGCATCCAATTTTGCATTAAGCTTGAACATTCCTCCACGGAAACTATTCAGATGATTCAGAAGGCTGCAGCTGCAGGCAACTAGTGATTGGCAACTTCATCACAAAGCACCCGCTCACGCATCACATCTTGCACAGAGTTTTTCGGTGAAACATCAAATCACCCACGTGACTCAGCCTCAATACAGCCCAGATTTGGTGCCCTGTCACTTCTGGCTTTTCCCAAAACTAAAATCATCTTTGAAAGGGAAGAGATTTCAGACCATCGGTGAGATTCAGGAAAATCAACAGGGGCAGCTGATGGCAGCTGGGGGAACTCTGTGAGGTCCCAAGGTATCTACTCTGAAGCCAACTGAGGCATCATTGTTCTATGTACAATGTTTCATATCTTGCATCTTTTTTAATACGTGTCTTTTTTTCATATTACATGACTGGATACCTTCTGGACAGTCCTTGTATTCCAAGTTCCTAGCGCAATGTTTATTGCAGAGTGTTTCTTCAACAAATGTGTTAACTGAATGAATACCAGTTATTGTACTACATCAGGGGTGTCAAACTCATTTTCACTGGGGGCTGCATCAGCCTCATGGTTGCCTTCAAAGGGCAGAATGTATTTTAAGGACTGTATAAATGTAACTACTCCTTAACAGTTAAGTGAGAGCTTGCCACTGCCGCCGGGTAGAAACAAGGTGCTGGGCCAGATAAAACAAGGTGGAGGGCCGGATTTGGCCCGTGGGCCTTGTGTTTGCCATCTGTGTACTATATAGTATACATTCAATATAGCATTGTAGTTACACTCAAGTGATTGGAGGAGACAAATGCATACTCCCAACTGTAACTGAGTCCTATCTTATATTATGGAAGCATAGAAGAATAAATCATTCTAACTAGAAAAATAATGGAAGACTTTACTAAAATAATGGTGTTGGTGTGACTATTTGTTGACTCAGGATGAGCAGAGATTTTCCTTATAGAGGTGAGAAATGAAGGCATTCCAATCAGAAGAAGTAGCATGAACAAAGGTATCAAGGATAAAAGAATACCCAGACTGTCTGAAGCATAGCACTTTGTATAGGGGAACCATGGGTGGGGCCCAACCGTGAAGACCTATAAATAACATGCTACAAAGTTTTCATTTTGTACTCTAGGAAATGGGGAACTGTGGAAGATTTCTTAATCTTCACATTAATGCAATCCTCTTTCACAAAGTTCTTTAGATAGCCACATAGAAGAACAATTACAGTTACTCTATCTTCTAAAGATATTTGCCTCCTGTTACTGTCTTTCCTTACATCTTCCTTGTCCCAGAAAATAAATGAACACCAGGTGCTCTGAGAACCAAATTACATATACTCCCTTAAGGTTTGTCCCTTTCTTTTCCTTGATCCCTACACCCTGAGTTTTCTACACCCCCAACACCTACTGTATGGACTGTACTTCCAAGACATATCTGATACCTATACAAAAAGACAGGCCTGCTGAAATCAATCAGAACACACTTCAGAATCTCCCATCATGTCTAAGATTGAGATGCTGGGGGGAAGATATCCACATGTAGAAGGCATAGAAGTAGGAATCTCTCCCACTGGGCATCTCATCTGTTTCCTGACCTTTGAATCCCCTATGGTGTTAGATTAAGGAGACTTAGCACATGTTAAGAAATGTGAAATTCATAAATCATAAATGCAAGGGCCTGGTTAAAGTCATATGTGGTGGAAATGGGCTGTTACATAATCGACATCAATTATCATCCATATTTACTAGGCCTTACCTCATCTTTATGGTGACAGCACTACATGTGGTCACTGAATTTCAGCTCAATAATCAAGCTCCCTTTTGTGAGATTCACTGCTTCTTGGGACATAAAAGTTCTATGAGGTAGACACAGACAGCAAATGCTAGGAATGGCCATTTTTAACATATTTCATTAGTTCAGAATATTAGAGAATCAGTCAGTTGTGTAGAAAATGACTTTACTTTTGTTGATAGAAGACCAATATCTACTGGTATTTGGACCAGAATATGTTCATAAAAATGTGCCCCTAGTTCTAAATGTCAGAAAGACTTTGTTATCTATGCCAAGAAAACAATAAGGTCAAAAGTAATCTATGTACCATGCCCATGCAAATAATGTGTCTATAGAGATATTCCTTTGTTTGCAGATGAATAAAATATAAACCCAATATAGAGCATCTGAAATAAGATTGCAGCCAGAGAGAAGGATGGCATCTTCCTAAGACTCACAGATGTGATATCCTTGAAAAACATTATATGAACTAAAAGCGAGCTTTATATTACAATGAATTTCCAACAGTACTCATGATGGCATGACTTTTAGAAAACTAAAATAATTATAATAAAAAAGAAATAAAAAGATTAAAAAGAAATAATAGGAAGGGAAAGTTAAAGCATAATAAGATGAGGTGCAAGACAATAAGCTAAGATTAAAGTTAGAGCCAGGCAATATTAGACAATAATAACAGAAATGATATCTCTATTAGAAATGGAATGGTCACTCTGAAAAATAAAGGGGAAAATATCGAGGGAAAACTGAGGTCCCTAAGAACTCAAAGAATAAGGAAAAAAGTTTTTAATTAACTAGGTAGATAATAAAAGAGATTACAAATGAGGCAATCTAAGAATAGATAATAGATAATTCCAGAAATCTTGAATAAGAAAAAATAACCAAAGATATAACTAAAGAAAACTTCCTAGAGCAAAAAGATTTTGTTTTGAATATTTTAAAATATTTGATACATAAGCCCTGGCTGGTGTAGCTCAGTGGATTGAACGCAGGCCCGTGAACCAAAGGATCGTGGTTCGATTCCCAGTCAGGGCACATGCATGGGTTGCAGGCCAGTTCCCAGCAGGTGACCCAAAAGAGGCAACCATATATTGATATTTCTCTCCCTCTCTCCTTCCCTTCTCCTCTAAAGATAAATAAATAAAATTTCTAAAAAATTTAATATTTGATACATAAAATTTACAAAACACACACACACTAAATCCAGATATCTGGAATTTTTGTTGATTGCATAATTAGAGGAGAAAGTCCTGAAAACATGTTTTAAAAGTGGCTATCTTAAAAGAAACAAAATTCAAACTGGCCAAAAATTTTTACTCTTGGGCATCAAAATATCAGAAGATGATAAAGCAATCTCTACAAAGATTTTGGGGGTAAATATTATAAAACAAGTTTTTTGAGCCCAGGAAAATCAGTCTTCATTTGGGACTCATACTGTATTGTATGTAATATGGAAAGAGCCTCTTAATAGATCACCTTTCCATCCATCTCTCTCTCTCTCTCTGGTCTGCCTCCCATATCATTGGCATTGACCTACTTCCTTGCTAAAAACCTTTCCAAGTGATACAGTTGTAAAAATGTGGTAAAAGGTCAATATTGGAAGGATATCAAGCCGACTAGGCCTTCCTGGTCTTCTACCAGTTTCCTTGAGTGCCAGGAGTGGTTGTCGGCCTGTCCATGCTGACATGACAGACAAAAAATGAAAACACCCAAGGGGAGCTTACCCAGTCTCATGTCCAGGACCTGAGTACAGTTTCTTACTCTGCCAGCAGAGCCACAGTGCTCCATTGTCCACAAGCTCTGATATGGCACTTGTCCTGCAACAAGGTAATGATGGCAAGTCTACCATCAGGTCCCACTACAGGTCTCCTATTTGACAAGGCTTAGAAAGAACTGAGCCCAGTGTCTATGAGAAGAGTGTGGTAGGACAAGGAGGAAAAAGGGGGCCAGATACAAGTTGACAAAAGGAGTCTATACTTTGGGAAATGAGCACACAATAGAGGATACAGATATTATGTTATGAAGTTGCACATGAAACTTCAAAAAACAAGATATGAAATTTATATCTTGTTACTAACCAATGTTACCCCAATAAATGTAATTTAAGAAAATAAATACCTTGTTTCCAATTTTGGTGGCAATGAGGCTATTGTTTTCTTATTAAGTATTACAATGCTTATTTTTGAATAGTTCATTTTTGGCACATTGAAAAAAATTACTCATAGTCTTTTATTTATATTTTTAAATCTGGGATAGCATTCTATTACATGCCTTTTCAACATCTACTAAGATCATCATATAGCTCTTTGTCCTTTTACTTAGAGTTATGATGTATTGTATTAATAAAAAAATTACCTTCATAGTCCCAGAATAAACCATACTTAGTCATGATGGGCCATTCTTTTGATGTATTATTGTATTCAGTTTGCTACCATTTCTTAAGATTTTTGTATCAACAGATTAGTGAGAATCATATACAGTTTTATTTTGTATACTATTAGTATTATGCTGCTTCAAAAATGTCATGAGATCTATTCATATTGTGCATTTACTATGTGGGATAATTAAATGTAATATTATAAGAATCTCCAACTCTACTTCATTCGCATCTTTGATACAGACACTAATCACTGCAAATTTCCCCAAAGACAGGATATTGCTTTGAATGTATTGTCTTAGAAGAATCGAATAATTCCAGGGGCTTCCATTTGTATGCCCATAAAATAAGATGGTATATAGTTCACAGGATTAACAACAAAGCTAGAAGAACCTGCCCACAAACCAAGGGGAACTGAGTGTCCCTGACCACAGCCCACATGTTGTCATGGGCACTGACACTGCCATCACCAGTCTCCAGGTGCCACTCCCACCATTTCAGAATATTCTTTCTAAACTGCCCCTGCTTCTTCACTCCATTCACTCAGATTCGAAACCCTGGGATGGCCACTTGCACAAGGCCCAGTTTCTAAATTAAAAAAAAATAGCTACTACATGGCCATTTTATCTTACAGTATGTGGGTTATACCTCCTTTGAGAACTCAACCAAATATATGGAGGGAATCTGGAAGATCTACTCCTCTCTCACAAAAAAAATGCTTCCTACATAAATAATTCCTTTATTTTCTGAGCTATAAAAAACATTTATGTATCTGTATCTGTCCTTTTAAATCTGAAATAACTCACCACTAAAACCATCTGGTTCCACACCATTTTATCAATAATTCTAGTATAACAACATTACCTAATTCTAACACGATTATCAGTATGTTTTAAGTGCTTATATTTGGTGTGTTCAAGGATGAGTACAACAGGAACTTACAACCAATAAACTGTGATTACATTTCTTCTTGTACTCCATCATCAAACAGAATGCCTGACATACAATAGGATCTCAGAAAAAGTTTTCTAAGAGAATAGTTTCCAAAATGCAAATTCTTTTAGAGGTTCATTTAAAATACCCTTGTGTATATTTGGGAATTCTCCTGATTTAGTGGCTCCATTAAGATCCTCCTGAAGAAATCAAACCCAGCAATTAGGTAACTAGACTTGGCATTAACAGGGACCCATGCATAAAGAAATCAGACCAGTAAACCTATGGATTATAGACAGATTGAAGAAGCCAAATGCAGCTATCAATGTCCTCCTCAAGAATGGGTAATTTGAATGCAAATGTGAGCCAGAAATAGTGAAAGTTAGCTACCATATACACAAAAATACAATAAAAATTGTTTTAAAAGTTGCTAAGCATGGCTCATGAGAACCCCAGAAGGATATTAAAAACTCTAACAGTCAAAACTGAGCTAAGCATAGAGAGTTACTGCTAAGGCATCTTATTTCACAAGCATAGAAAGTTACTGCTAAAGGCAAGTCCATCCACCATTTGTCAGAGCAAACATGTTGAGATTTGGAGCCATCAAAAACTAAACCATCCAATTCAGTCAATCCTTGAGGAGAAAATCATAAATATTCTGGTAATCATAAGAATTCCTTTAGAAGGAAGCATATGTTTACAGAAGATATCATTATATTTCTGTTTTCTTAACCGCGGATTCCTAACCCAGCACCTGAATAAGGATGCAAGGCCAGAATTAGGCAGGAAGTGACCATTTCAGAAACCTCTAGCTAACTGTGGGTTATGGAAGTGTTTTCTTAAGGCTTTCTTTTACTGCTGCTTTTTAAACTGTTTTTTTCTAACTGGTCCAGAAGGAAAATTACAAGGTAGAATGAAAAAAAAAAAAGATGAAAACTCCTAGCAAAATGATGACATGTCAGTCCTTTTAAAAGATGCTTGGAAGACTCTTTACAATGGCCCCTGTTGATTTTTAAGCATCCAAAAATGTGCAAATCGTTGCATTATTTTTCATCATGCCAGAAAGTGTTTGCATTTTTATTTCTGTGGGGCAGAGGCAGATGAATTCCTAGAAAAGAAGCTGGCACTGTGTCATCTCTGTGTAGCTGATGTGGGTGGGGATCCAGAATCCAGGCGGAAGGGTGACTAGTAAGTGCATTATGTTATTGTTTGCAATAACTTTTTGACAGCCATCATCCTACCACAATCCTCTAAGGTAAGTAATTAGGATTCCCACTTAACAACTAAGAAAATTCAAAAAGAGTCAGTGACTTCCTAGTGTAACAAGCTTTGGCTCCACAATGACGGCCTGAATGGGTTTGGCTAATGTGATCACCAGGCGGGTGTCACCTTCCTCTATCTCTGCTCTTTTGAAGCTTCCCAGCTGAATGACTACCCTTTAGTAGAAGACAAAAATCTGTACATCTCCCATAGAAAACTCCTAACCTGGTCTGGGAGTTCCCTGAACATGGGCACAAACTGTGTATTACTTCTAACCCACAGAATACCTAAAAGAAGATGGCATGTTAATCTTGTGATTACATCACTTTATACAAGATTCCACCTTGCTGGCCACTCACTCTGGCTCTCCTGATGGCCTTGAAGAAGTAAGCTTCTATGTTGTCAACTGTCTATGGGAAGGGTCATTTGGCAGGGAGCTGCAGGTGACCTCTAGAACCTTCAGAGGGGTCTCCGGCCAACAGCTAGTGAGAATCCAAGGTCTCCAGCTCCTGTAAGCCACAAAGAAATGATTTCTGCCAATAATCTGAATGAGGTGGGAAGTGTATCCTTCTCCAGTTAAGCCTCCAGATGAGCACACAGCTTGGCAGGTACTTCAATTGTAGCCTCTGAGACTGAGCAGAGGACCCAACTCAGCCTTGCCTGGATTTCTGACCTTCTGAAACTGAGACAATAAATGTATACTGTGTTTAAGCCACCAAAATTAGACAAGTAATGTAAGCAGAGCTGTACTCAAACCTAGGTTATCCTATCACGAACCTTTATTTCTTCATTACACAGCAAGAACAAAGTTATGTAGCTAGAACCAGCTTATAAAATGTGAACCGAATCGAGTCAGGGGCCCCGCAGCTTCAATGGGACAACTAAACCAGGTGTGCTCACTGGCCGCAATCCCCGCAGGTGAGCAAAAACACAGGATGGACAGAGTCTCATTCACCTGGGTCCTCCTTCTACCTAGAACCATCCTGGCATCCCAGAAGGAGCCAAATGCCCTGGTTTTGTTTTTGTTTTTTTACCACTGACATACTTTTTTGAACTTGTTTGGATAAATCATACCACCTCATGCAGCCTCCATTTTTCCCATTTTTAAACCAGGGACACCATAACAGGGACATAGATGGATTCAGAGCAATCATACACCCATGACACATATTAATAATTAAGAAATGGAAGCAGTTACTATTGTATCCATATGATTTCCCCTATTTTACAAGTGCAAAATCAGGATGACTTGTCCAAAGTTATACAGTTGTCAATCAGTGAAACTGGGAGAGGAGCCCAGGTTGCCTGAAATGCAGTAGGCTTTGCCTACTGCATTTCCCCTCTAATTTCTGAAAAATGTTCAAAACACAATTTAGTTTAATTTATGTTAATTTGAAAAATAAATATATTTCACTCAGCTCTTTGAGGAGAAGGGTTGCTGTGTAATGAAGTAAAATATTTTAGCAGCCACAAATCCTTGGAGGCACAGATCAGGATAGACATGCATTTTCAAAGAAGATGGGAAGCCTAGGTCTGAGTAATTACACCTAAAACAACCAGCACAACTACACAGCTCTAACATCAAGTGTCTGGATTTTGGCAGAGGCACCGGAATTTTTCCATCCAAGTTATAACACGGGGTTAATTGAATCACTGTGACCAAGTTCCTCGTGCTTCCAGCTCTGGGGAAGACTGTTACCATGAGCATGAAACACATCTGCAACAGAGTATTAAAGCTTTATCTAGAAATCACCAAGGGACCACCAATTCTCACAGGCTCATAACAGTCAACACATTCTAATCTAACAAGAACAACAACAAAAAAAATTAGCACAACTGCAGACTTCTTCACTATAATAAAATTAGTTGCTTGAATTCAGCACCACACTCTGTTTTTCCAGCCTGCCCACAGCACACGAGCGGGTGAGAGGTTCTGATGTCTCTGTGCTGCCTAAGGACGTCAAGCAAAGCACCAGATAGGGATTGGGACTAGACCTCCTTTCAGGTCCCACGCAGCCCTGGGAGCCCACGATTCCAATGTGGATATTGCTATTCCAAAACACAAACCATACGAGTCTATGGAAGAAACTAGATTGATGGCAAAATGTCTAAGTTTTATTCAGGTGCCACTGCGTTGACTCACACAGCTGGAGAAGTTTGCTGAAACACTTAGGCACCAGTTTAGCTACAAGCACACAGGCACTTCTATTTCCCACGGTAAGAAGGAATGGGGAAAGGGAAGAGCCACCAAACCAAGGAGAAATAGAGGTGAGAGTCAAGGCATTTTCAACTTTTAAAGTAATCTAGGACCGAAAAACCAGGCCATTAAGTAATAAACACTAGATGAGACAGCAACAAACATGAACTTGAGAAAAAATACTCATAAATATTAATTAACGTAATACCTTAATTAGCAATAAAGTGCATTATTAGAATATATTCCCAGTGGAGCAGTGGTAAGGGAAACCATCTGATCCCCAGGGAAAGCTGAGACAGAAGCAGAGACGGAAGAAAAGGGAAGGAGGAAAAATATGGAACAATTATGCAGCATCTGTTTCTTACACATCAGCGGGGGGCACTTCTCCCTAAATCAGCTGAACAGTCAGTGATGTGAAAGATGAGGACTCGTTAGGCAGCCTGCAGACAGCACCTGAAATGGTTTGTCAAACAGTCGTGCCTCTGAAAATCAACAAGGAACCAGGAGGTGATGCTTCTTTTATAGGGGAAAAGGCAAAAGCAATCTGGAGCCAAAGACAGGCTACCGGGCTTTACACAGGCTCATTATGCTCAGTGCTGCCTAAAAATGACAGTTGCAGAAAGCCAGAGTGGCAAGCTGAAATTAAGGCAGCAACAAGGAAAGAAGTATTGACTGAATATTTATCATTACAAATATTCACTGAATGCCTACCAGGTGCCCAATACCCCATATCATCTCTTTTTTCTTCCCAGCAATTCGATAAGATAGTAAAGGTTCCACTTTTACAGATAATACAACTAAGGCTCACAAAGGATAATTTGCTCAAAGTCACATTGCACCAGATTCAGAGGTAGGTATGTCCAACTCCATGCCCAAACCTCTTGAACATAGCAAGGCAGTTTTCCAGAAGGTATGAAATATTGAGGCTAATGTCCGTTAAGGAAAAAGGAGTTTTTAGATCAGTAAAGACAATAATTGTAGACCTGTGAATGAAGAGCTGATTGTGGATTCAGTTTATGCTTCCCTCAAGTCAGGAAGCCTGGGGGATCCACAGTCCAACGAGGAATAAAGGGAGAGAATTTAAGCCTCTGTGGCCAGCATCTTTGTGTATCCACCTTTCTCTGTAGTAGGATCTCTGCTGATGTGCTGGTCCAGACATTCTTGGGAAGGTCCTCAAGCACCCCTGCTTACAAGTAGCAGCCCTGCTTACAGGAAACCCTGCTCACAGGAATCCCTGCTCACAAGAAGAACCCTGCCCACGCACTTCCATGCCAGGAGCCCAGTTTCTCAGACTGCGTGACTGTTTGCTAGAAGGATTTAGGACTCTCCTCATTGTCTAAGAAAGGCTAATAGTAAGTAAGACTGCTTCAACATTATAACTCTCAGAGCTCCTTTTTACCCTGATTTTATCAACATCCAGTCAGGAAAAGGGCTTTTATTCAGCAAGTATTTAATGACTCCCTACTATGTGCTAAGTGTTAGGTTTCATTTCACTCACCCACTTGAACTCAGTCTCAGAGAACGTCATAGAATCTCTCAGGTCATCTTACCCATTCCCATGTGGAGGAGCAGCCCACGCTTCAACTCCAGTTAACACATATTTCCTGGAGTCAAGATGCCATGGAAGATATCAAGAAGCACAAGCCTTGGCCCTTGTTCTCCAGGAGGTTAAGATGCTTCAGGATATAAATGTAGGACCCCTTGTACATGCATAAAAGAACTCACGTCAGCTCACATTATGCCTTTCCTAGTGTTTCCACTACCAGCTCTGCCTCTGGCTGCAATGGCCTCCCTGGGGTTCCAGGACAACAAAGAGAAGAGCAAAAACTAGTCTGGCTCATGGACTGTTAAGAATTCTGATTGGCTTCATTATCCTTTTTGGCATGATAGCAGCTGCTCATGCCTGCCTCCTGCCAGGTTGCAAGGAGCAGCTGTAACAAAGGTTTACCAAAGTTCATACCTGCTCCCCACTATACTACACCATAATGACATTTTTCCCATATCCTCACCCAGCATCATAGCAGTCAAGCATGATAAGCATAGGTATGTTTTCAGGAGAAACAGAAGGAACACTGAGAGTCCTTAGCTCTCAATGTGGAGATATCTCCCCTCAGTGGTACCATCTAGTGATCTTAGCTTCCTTTGAATGGCATCCTTATGGGAACTCCCCAGAAAAGTTCCAAATCAAATTAGTCCCCAATTAAATTAGTAAATGTATGCTAAGTTTTTAGAACAGTGCCCAGCCCATTATAAAAACTATGTCAATTGTTATTATTTTTTTTTACTATTATTATTTTTCACATCACCTCATCACTCATCACAGGCTATATGAGGGGCTTCTGGCTTCATTTCCCTCCTAGATCTCTGCCCAAAGTCTCAGCCCATCTGACCAGGCTTACATGGGGCAAGGCTCTTGCCAGGTCCCTTTCCCAGTAAGGTTCAACTTCTTCTCTTTGCTCCCATCCCTGGGAACCACACACAACACACTTTGATATCAAGAACCACCCTTGATTGAACCTTCTCAGCTTCTCAGCTGCCTAGTTGTGCCTTCTGTAGCTAAAACACACCCAATGCTGTGTGCCACGCACTGGCACCCAGAGGCGTGTGTGTGAGGGTAACAGGTCTCAGGGCTCTGACCAAGCTGAGATTTTTTTTTTGCAGAATTCACATATACAGCCAGAGAAAGAGTATGAGTCATATCAATGGAGAAACTCCAGAAGTAGTGTTAAGTCTCTGCTCTAAGGATAAACTGAAACAATAAATAGGCAAAAAACCCAGATGCCAGAAACCCAGAATAGTGGGAACAGGTCAGGAAGCAAGGAGCAGAATGGCCTAAAGCAAGCAGTTCAGGGCAAAGACTACAAATACCATCTCCATGAGGATAGAGATTTTGTTTCTTCTGTTTCTTTTGTTCCCTTATACAACCCTGCACCTGGAAGGTCCTCCAGTATCCCCTGAATGAATATAAATGGATGAATTATCAGGGTGTACAATTCCTCTTTTATGTGGTGCTGGCTTGTGGCATGGGAAGACTGGGAAGCACGGACCTCAAAACGCAAAGGATTTGGAGAACTAGACGTGAATCCCTCAGGGATCAACCGTTAATACCTCTCCAGCCTGCACACTGAACTGCTGGCTTGCTGCTCAGGCCTCATGGTTTGAAGTCCCTCCTCTGTGGTTTGAGCCCCTGCACTTCCCTCTATCAATGAACTTATTATGCCGCAGCATATTGTTCCACCTCTCTGTCTTCCCTAGAGAACACAGTACTTGGCCCACGGTGAGAACTCAAGAATGTTGCTAAGTGATCCTGCCCTGAGGGATCTCCCATGGAGATAAAAGGGCAAATTTTTTTTTTAAAGTGCGTGTGGGGGAAGGGGGAGAATAATACAATTTAATGGGTTGGTCTTATTTTTTATGGAAATCAGGGCAAGAATGTGGACTTCTGCTTTCACCTATAGCCAGTAGGATAAACTGAGGACCAACGGAAAAACAACCAATAAGGTTTGACTCTATCTCTAGACTGACCAGGGTTGCAAGGGGACAACTGAATTTAAAAATTTTAGATGCTAACAGTATTAATAGTGGCCCATGTGAAGAGAGGAGGTAGGGGTATTAGCTGATGAAGAGCTAGACCTGAATCAGCGGAACAATGTGTCTGCCATGAAGGTTGCTATGACCCTCCTTGACTGTGAAGGTACACGTGTACCCAAAACAAGGGACAAACAGCCCTGCCATTTCTGCGGTCAGGCCACACCTTAAGTAGCACCTGCTCTCAGCTCTGAACCCCACACTCTAAGAAAAGAACATAAAACCCAGATGTGTTCAGTTGAACGTACCCATAGCATAAGCAAGCTCAAACTCATGGCACAAGAACTGGAGGTGGTTTGAAGTGCTCTAAGAGCTGCAGTCAATATCAAAAAGCCCATCAGACTAGAAACTGAGGTTCAGGGAGGTTAAGTTGCTTGATCAAAATCACACAGTAACTTGATGGTAGAGTTGGGTTTCAAACTCAAGTCTCATCACTCTAAATCCCAAGTCCCACTGATGTACGAAATGAACAGGTCTTGATGTCTCAGAAAAATCTCTCTAGGTCTTAAGTCCCCAACAACACAAGGACTAAGTTACATCACATCAGCCAGGGGTGCTCTGAAGATTTCAGCCCTGTACATAGAGTGAATGGAAGATATGAATACCTTTAACAATTCGGACAAACCTTCCCACAGGGTCAGCGAAGTGACACCTACATGTAGTGACAGACCTTTCACCACCCTAGCCTGAAATGTGCAATCATAGAGACTGGCACATAGGCACATTTATCAAAGTCTGATCAGGGTGATGGTTAGAACCCCTATATCCATTCAACAAATATTTTTGAGCGCCTACTCAGTTCAAGCTCCATGCCAAGTGCTGGATACACAGTGGTTAATAAAATAGCAATCTAGTAGAAGACACAAGCATTAATCAATAAACCACAAATAAACTGTATATAATTATCAACTGTGATAATTACAATGAAGGCGAGTGACTGGATTTCATAACAGAAAATTCAGGAGGGTGGGTTTATTAAACAGTGCAAGCTCTACAAACCCCCAGTGTTGTTCTCCCTGGGAAAAGCTGTTTCAGAACAAGGTTTGCCCTAAAGCCAAAATTGAAGATTTGCATGCTCAGGCATGCCTCCAGAGAACACTCTGGAGCTTCAATGAAAAAGTCCATCACAGGTGGAACAGAGAGAATAGTAAGTATCTCCATGAAGGAGAGGCACTACCTGAGCGTGTGTTACCACCTGGGAATAAGAACACAAGAGGAGCCCTTTTAGTTGAGCTCAAAAAAAGGTAAAAGGAAGCAAGAAGCAGGCAGGAAGAGGCATTGCACATGAGCAGTAAGTATCTTTAACACATGACACCACCCGCTAGTGACAATGAGAGTCGAAATGACAGCACTCATCCACACAAACACTTGTATACGAATTTCACAGAAGCTTTATACAGAACCTCCCAGCACTGGAGACAACAGAAATGTTCATCAACATGTGAACAGATAAATAAATGGTGGGATATTTATGAAATGAAATCATAGTCAGCAATAAAAAGGAACATGCTGCTGATAAACACAATGATATTGGTGAACCTTGCAATCATTACACAAAGGGAAAGAAATGAGACACAAAAAAAGGACACTTATTATGGATGATCCCATTTATATAAGCTACAAGCCAGACAAAACCAATCCTAATAATATAAAGCAAATCAGCATTTGACTGGAGTGGGGAGCGGGCATGGAGGCAGGAGGAAGAGACTGACTGTAAACTGAGACATAAAGAGTACCGTCTAAGGGAAATGCATTATACCTTTACCAGGTGGTATTACCTAGGTCAGTCACCTATACTCTAGCATGCATACAATTCATTGCATGTAAATTACACCTCCATAAAGTTGATTTTAAAAAATCTCCTCATTCTTTCAATTTTGTTCAATGTTCTTTCAGAAACTAAAACAAGTTCCTTAAAGGAAAGGTCGACACAATCACAATCCCGTAACTAACAATCCACCGTCCTGGCATTTAAGGAATGGCGGTAGAGTTGGTCAATGCCAATCCTCATACAATCCTCAGTCCAGTCCACTGTCTGAGAACTTGAGGACATCCTCTTCTCCCCTGACAAGCACCCCAGCACTTATGGTGGCCACGTCTTCCAGGTGACCGGCCAACCTCTTATTCATGTCAACCCACACCTCCAGGCCATGTCACCCCAAGTGGTCACTAGGACTAGACACCCTTTGGGGAAACTGCAGGAGAAGGCCAAAACCTCTGGCCCATGAATCCTGTTTTTGGGATATTATTCACTACTTCACCCTGTTCTTGTACAAAGAAACACAACGGAAATTCTTCTCTGGTCTTAGTCCCAGGATTAACTGTGCTAAACTGTTTCTTACTTATGGATACAAACTACAATTCCTCTTTTTGCATTAGCTGCTCAGAACTTAAATATGTACCCCGCCTCTCAGATATTGTGTAAAAGTTTAAGACCTACATTCTATCCATTAACCTCAGCCAGGTTTCAAACTCATTTCCCTGTCATTATTTTTCTTTTGCCATCTTTTCCTCAGCTACCTTTTATATATAGACTTTATGTTTTAAAGTCATTCTAGGTTCAAAACAAAACTGAGCAGGAAGTAGAGAATTCCCATGTATTTCTTTCTCCCACACATACATAGTCTTCCCCATCATCTACATCACTCACCAGAATGGCATATTTTATAGTCTAAGAATCCACATTAACATGTCAGTATTACCTGAAATCAATTTACAATAGCATCCACTCTCAATATTGTATGTTCTATGGGTTTGGACAAATGTATAATGTCTTGTACCCACTATTTTAGTTTCATACAGAACAGTTTCACTGCCCTAAAGATATTGATCAAAGTGTTCCACCTATTCATCCTACCAACCTCCAACCCCTAGCATCACTGATACTTTTACTGTCTCCATAGTTTTGCCTTTTGCAGAACATCACATAGTTGGAGCCATACAGTATATAACCTTTTCAGATTGGCTTCTTTCACTTAGTGTATGCATTTAAAGCCTTTCATGGCCTGATAACTCATTATTATTTAGCATGGAGGAGTACTATTCTATTGTCTACATGTACCACGGTTTATGTATTCATTCACCCACTATGAATATCTAGGACATGATGGTTGCTTCCAAATTTTGGCAATTCTCAGTAAAGCTACTATAAATATCTGTGTGTATGGTTTTGTTGGACATAAGGTTTCACCTCCTTTGGGTAAATACCAAGGAGTAGAATTGTTGGATTTTAAGCTAAGAGTACATTAGTTTTGAAAGAAATCTCCAGCTGTCTTCTAAAAAGACTGCACTCTTTTACATTCCCGCTTTCAATGTTACTCCACATCTTATCCAGCATTGGATCTTGTCAGTGGTTTGGCTTTCAGCCATTCTAATAGGTATGTAGGGACATCTCACTGTTATTGCAACTTACAATTTCCTAATGACATATAATGTTGAGTAATTTTCGTATACTTATTTGCCATCTGTATATCTTCTTTGGTAAAATGTCTGTTCAGATCTTTTGCCCATTTTTCAGTTGGGTTTTCTGTTTTCTCAGTTTTGAGTTTTAAGAGTTTTTGTGTATTTCTGGATAACAGTCCTTTATCAGAAAAGTCTTTTTCATATATTGTCTCCCAATCCATGGCTTCTCGTCTCATTTTCAATTACTTTATAGAAATATTTTTGTAGTGTATATTTTTAAAAGTGATCCTTTTTGAGATAAATTAGTATATTGATAGTTTTCACATAGATTTGAAATATGAATAGAATAGTAAGGTTTGTACCACAGGTGATTTTTCTTTCATTTGTTGTCTGTTTTATTTGGCTCATTTACTGACTGTCAAAGTTTGGAAAGATCCTTTCCTCTCTCAGGACCTCAGTTTCTTCTTCTATAAAACAAGGGGGCTGGATTAGATGATGCCCAAGTTTCCTTAAAGCTCTCACAGGCTACACATTGGTGGCACAGCCAGTGGAGGGCAAAATCCCAGCTCATACAGCAACAGAGAGACCCACACCCCAAACAATCTGAAAAATAGATTTAACATGCTGACCTAAGGAGAGATGCTTAGTGACTCTCTCTAATCCCCGCCCACACCTTCATGAGGAGATGTGCAAAACATGAATCTTACTTGATCCGCTTCTTGGAAAAGTCTCTGAGATAGAAATCTCCCCAGGGCTAAACTGTTGATTAATACAGTGGAAAAAAACACCAGTGCTCTGGGTTACAAATGAATGTAGGGGAGATTGGGGGGGAAAGGAAGTAAACATGTTTTATAAACCTAAACCTGGAAATGGTTGGAAAGAGAAGCAACTAAATGAGAAGAGCAGCTTTGAAAGCTTGTGGAATCCTGGCACCCCTAGGTGTTCTCCTAGCCATTGACACCACTTCCATTGTGGTGAACATTCCTTGGAAGCTCAAAGTTTTTTCTATGATTCCCATTTTTTTACTAGGTATTAGCAGCTACACCTTTTTTTCTCACAGATGAAGAAACAAGTTTAGAGAGATTAAATGATCCATCTCAAACTACACAAGAAGTGAGAGGAAAGAGTGCCATTCCAAGTCTTCCAACTTCAGGTCTTGGGCTCCTCCCACCCCTCTTCCACCTCACTGTGATTGGCTCAATTTTATCCCTTTCCTAGGCAAATCTCCCCCTGCTGGTCACTTTTATAGAGCTTTATGGACATATTCCATATGATTCTAAGTCCGGAGAGATTATTAATATCGCAGATGTTGGGATGAAGAATTGGAAACAACCCTAACTGTTTGGAATTCAGAGCAGAAGCCAACATGATGACACTCACAGGTTTAACATAAAAGCCTGAACAAGGTGTGCCCCGACATGAGCTGTACACTGCCTCGCAGCTCCATGTTTCAGGCTATTCCCCGGAGCAGAGTGCCTTCCACGTGAGCCAGCCTAGCCACGATCGGCTGTGTATCCTACAAATTCCAGCTGAATTATCTTCCCTCCTTGGAATCCCTACCTGGAACATCCAGACAGAATCATCAGATCTTTCTTTTGTGTCACAACTATACCTAGACCACACTTTTACTGACACACTGACCATAGAATACTAAGCAATTGTGTATGTATATGTTAGTCTCCCCTGTGGAAGCCAAAAACAGATTGTCACGAGAATCCTGTGCACATTGTAGTTATTTGCTTACATGCCTGTAAGCTCCTGCGGAGAAGGATCTGGGTCTCATTCATTCCTATATACCCAGCCAGCATCAGACCAAACAATCAACTTCTATGCCAGTAGTATTCTAGGAAACCAGATGAAGTTCGTATCCTTGTGGTCCTTCCAGGTTCTAGCAGAGGGAAGTAGATAATGCACGTCAAGGCCAAGCAAAAGAATAAGAATGTTTCAGGTAGCCGTATGTGCTATTCAATAAATAAATAAATAAATAAATAAATAAATAAATAAATAAATAACTATTCAAATGGGACCAGTGAGGGTTTCCTTAGCAGGGTCAAGAAAGGTCTGAAAGAGTGAGCCTTTGCACTAAGGCTTCAGTGAAACATAGGAGCCAGTCATGGGAGGATTTGGGGAAGACCATTCCATTCAGAAGGGCAGCCATGTTCAATAAATCACTGAGACATGAAGAAGCCTAGCACATTTAAGGAACTGAAACAAACCGTTTATTAAGTCTGGAAGCATACCTCAATCTTCCATGGGGGCAGGGTGGGAGAACAGAGGAGAATATGATTCATTGTTTCTTTTTTAATATGTTTATTGGTTT
This sequence comes from Carollia perspicillata, assembly GCA_004027735.1. Lineage (NCBI taxonomy): Eukaryota > Metazoa > Chordata > Mammalia > Chiroptera > Phyllostomidae > Carollia > Carollia perspicillata. Next base: position 29,330 of record PVKM010004915.1, read on the forward strand.
TAGATAGGGAAGAAGGAAGGAAGAGAGAGAGAGAGAAACATCAATTGGTTGCCTCCCATACACACCCCAACCGGGAATCAAATCTGCAACCTAGGTATGTGCCCTGACCAGGAATTGAATCCCCAACCTTTTGGAGTATGGAGCAATATTCCAACCAAATGAGCCACATCAGTAAAGGCATGGTTAATATTTCTTGAATGCCTTCCAGGTCCCTGGGACTTTACATATGTGATCTTGTAGAATCCTTACAAGCACAGAAGAGATTACCCCCATTCTACAAGCAAGGAGACTGAGGCCCAGCAAGGAGGTGTGGCAGAAGCCAGATCTGGCTGACCCCATCCTGGCACTTCCCACCATACCATGCTGTCACCCTCTACCAGCTGCCTCCAGGTACAGTAGATGAAATTAGAGAGGGGCATGATTCATTCTAATGCCGGGGGAAAGCTGTAAGTACTGCAGAGGTGTGCAGACCAAAAGCTGTTAGTATTTCAGGACGTGAACAAGAGGAGCTCATCTTTCTTGCTTCTGACCATCTGTCATTGCTGCAGCATATCATGGGCACCCAGAGAAGTCCTTCAAATACATTTTCTGAGCGTTATGGTAAGGATCAGTTTGAAAAGAACACTGGCTGTGAAAGCTGAGCTGTAGATAATTCCCTAAGCTCTTTCCCCCTAATTATGGTGCACACAGACAGCCAGAGAAACAAAGGCTTGGGCCCTCTGTTGATTCACCGCCGCTGCATCTGAAGCCTAGGTATTTATTTTAATTCAGGACTTGGTTCCTTTTAAAGGAAAATCAAAGAGTCCCTGAAGAGATTCTCCTGCTAAGATTTCAATCTCTATTTCCTCCGAAATGGATGTCAAAGGCAAAAACCCCAGGATCCTTGTGACAGTCCACTTTGGGTTTCTAATTTTGACAAGGAAACCATAATCTGGTGGTCTAACCCCTGATGAAGAACGCAAGAAGGAATGAAAATCAAATCGAGGAATCAATCAAAAAGAATGAGGTCTGGGCAAAACGACATTCATGGAAATAAAGTCTCCTGAGGCTCTAAACTAATGGGAGCAGCTGGTGAAGACCACCAAAGACAAGAGAGTCAGAAAGGGCTTCCAGCGAGAGAAAGCAGAGTGGCTTCTCAGGGGACAATGGAGCAGAAATTAGCATTCCAATGAACCAGCACAAAGGGACCTTGGCCAAGCCAGGGAAGGAGGCCCCTTTCCTCCTGCCCCAGCTCAAGGTCCATTTGTATCTCTCTGCAGCCTCCCCACAAAATAGGTTGGTTTTCTATTATCTTCTTGCATATTTTTTAAAGGAAGTGTGTTTTTTGGCTTCATTTAGCTAAAAATAACTCGCTCCTCTGCTTGGTACTCGGGCAAATGTGGCCCCGACATTTAAACACACACTTGTGGTCAGAACTTTGCTGTCTCCTTTTCCCTTTCTTTTAATAGAAGTTTGGATTCCACTGAGTGCTCTTCCACTCTTAAGCTCCAAACATTTCAAACAGCACAAAAGATATGACAAGATGAAAGGAACTATCCACAAATAGACAGCTAGACAACTAGTTAGCAGCTGTCTGCTTTTCTTCAGGGGTTTTTATTTTTATTTTTTTTCTTCAGGGGGGAAAAAGTTTATTTTTTCATTCTTGAAAGAGGCTCACTACAGACTCTCTCCTCTCTCCTGTGTGTGTCCTCTCTCTCTCTCTCTCTCTCTCTCTCTCTCTCTCTCTCTCTCTCTCTCCATACACGCCCCCCTTGCATTGGCCATTTTCCAAGCCTGTTGAGTGTTAGAAGGAGAAAAACACTTACCATGCCATGTGTAATCCTGACCTTTACAACTCATTGTCCTTCTGGGGCAGCGTGTGGAGAGCTGCAGCGTTTAAGTGGAATTGCTCATTCTCCATCTTTTATAGTCCAGTGTTTGCAATTTAATGAGGTTTTGGTGTTTCATCAAATAAGGGCATTTCTTTAACAAAAACGACTCGAAGCACAGGTTTTGATTTAAAAACCTGCCCTGGTTTGTTGAAATCTATTTCAGATCCGGATCAACTGAGGTTTAATTTGAACTTATTCCTCTTTTCCCTTGATAGGCCAGGCAAGGGCATTAGTCTTTAATTCGTGATTTTAATTGTAGCTGCGTTGCAAGTCGCTCCTCTCTTTTCTCTCCCCTTCTTGCCTAAGCAGACCCTTTAAGCTCATGAGATGAAGGTCCTGAAACATGAAGACAGAGGTTGGCAGGGCAGCTGAGAACACCTCCTCGGTGCTAATCCACATCCTCTCACAGATCTCGAGTTGATATTGCAAGAGGGGTAGAGAGGCAACAAGAGGTCCCTTCAGGGCTGGAAGTGTGCACCTGTGCTCACACCCTGCTCTGAAACACTGCACTGTTATTCCCTCCTGCCTGTTAAACACCACCACAGGGCCCTCTGATTTACCTGGCCTAACCAGCTTCATCCTGCACGCCTTCCTTCTCATGGGCAGCAGTATCCTCCCCTTGTCCAGGAACAGGATATTGGCCTAGAGTTTTCCCCCTCTCACCCATCAACACACTAAATCTATGTCTACTAGTGTCAATTCTCTCTGCTAACCACCTCTCAAATGCATTCCTGTCCTCACCCAGTTTTTGACAGTACCAAGGTTTTAGCCTTCGTCTTCCAACTGTTACAGCCTGAAGTCTCCTTCCCCTTTAACTCATCCTCCATGCTGCAGCAGAAAAATATTTTAATTACTATTATAATTGCTTGTATCACCCCCCCCCCAGTGATTCTCACCTGCCTCTGCATAGAGTCCAGACCTACTCTAGGTTTTAGGGCCCCTCACCTTCTCACCTCGGTCCATCTCCATGGCCTCTTTCTGTCACTCACCCCTAAGAGCTCAAGGCCAGTTGCATCAACCCACTAATGCTCGGGCTTCTGACTTCCTTCAAACTGACCCCTCTGCTGGCATGTCCTTCCTGCCTCCAGCCTGATCAACGTCTCAGTTCACTCCATGAAAACTTTCCCTGACCCCTGCTTTGGTGAAAATACCACCTCGGTTGCCCCAGAGCACTGCGTGACCACCTCCACTGCTGCTCATTGCTATCGGCCTCTTAGTGAAAGGAAGCTTCACTCTGTTCCTCCTCCTCTGCATTCAAGCCAGATGTGGCAAAACTTGTGTAACTCTCCCTTCCCACAGCCTAGCCCAGGACTAGGCATCAATAAATGAAAATTGATGGGTAGATTAACTAATTAATGAAGCACTTATCTAAAAGCAGGTCCAAGGTTTCTGCACTCCTGTCAAGCATGGTAGGGGAAAAGGCCAAGAGGTCTTCTTCAAGAAAGCTCACTTAGGGCAGCTTTTCTGTCTAGGGCTGACTGTCCACGGGACAGAGGAAGGCGTGTAAGGCGCTGTGAGTGGGGGCACATCCTGTCCCTGCCTTGTCGGCACCTCCTGGTTAGCTCTTCCATATCACGGAGACACAGCCAGGAGGTAGCAGAGCAAGAATGGGCTGGATTCCAAGGTCTGGATCCTCTGCCGTTTACTCACTATGCAACGTTGTGGAAGTCATACAACCCCTCTGAGCCTTCATCTGTTAAGCATGAAAATACCACCCATCCTGCCCATTTCACAGTCTGTTAGGAGAAAAACATAGCATGTGAAAGTATTTTGCACACCAAAGGATATTTACCACCCCTGCTCAGGGCAGAGTGTAGGCAGTGTGTTCACCTATGCCCAATTCCTGAGAGACAAGATCCTACCACCTTGGGTGCTCTCTTGGGCCAAAAAGGGGAAAGTGGCCAAGGTGAGACGAAATGGGACCAGCACAAGATCTGTCACCAAGCTGGCAGTGGAACACACACAACCCCATCTTCACCCCTTATATGTGTCTAAAGTACCTCTTAGGTTTTATATAGAGCTTTGAAAACTAAACTGACAACTCAAAGGCAAGTTTTTAGGAAAAAAAGGACTTGATTTCCTAACAAATAAAACAATATTTACTCTGAAGAATTACTTAGAATAATATCAAGGTCTTAACTAAATTAGTTATTGTAATAAAAATGCTCCCCAAGTGCTTGTTCTTATTTACCAAAAGTGGTTGGTATATTTCATTGAAATCAAAGAGCATTTATGGTTAAAAACTGATGCCCACTGAGTTGGTGGTGGACAGAAGGATGTCGGATGGTATCACACAGCAAGTGTTTGAGCATCCATATAGCTGCTCAACAAGGGAAGGGTCTGCTTTTTATTCATACTCTGATCTTTCTGGCAAGAAGCAAGCTGGATGAAACCCCCCTCACATCTCTGCGGTGAGGGCTGAGCCCAATGATGGCTGACGAAAGCCTGGAGCATGAAGGTGAGGAAAAGGCAGGGGCGGGGCAGGATCTTAAATCTCAAGGGAGTAGAGAAAATGCAGCAGGCTCAGAGCTAGCTACGCATGTTGGAGAATACAAATGTTACTCATGCACTCACTCATTCCTTTAATTATCCATTTCTAAACACCTTAAGCTCCTTTTCCAGGCACACTGAACCGCGAGAGCAGAAGTCAACACCGTCAGCAGAGCTGCTGTTCTCATGGAGGTTACCACTGACTACAAGAGAAATAATTACCGAGGCAATTACACTACAGTAGAACAAGTGCCATGATAGCAGGACACGCTCCCCTGCGGTGCCTCTGTTACAGAGAGAAAGTGGACATAGTCAAATTGAGGAAGGTTATGCAGAAGTAACTTTTAAGCTGAGACCCAAAAGATGAGTAAGAGTTTTCTAGGTAAACAGAATGTAATGTGTGACTCAGGCAGTTGGAGCAATCACAGTCCTCATACAAGAGGACTAAGAGAAAAAGCAAACCCACAGGTATATTTTGTGTAGCCCACAGAGTTTTATGGGTTTGTTGTTGTTGTTCCTTACTGGCCAATGATGAAGGTTTCACATTAAATTTCAGATTTCTGATTTCTTTTGAAATTCCCACCTGGGAAAAACTGGCTAAAATTGAGTTTAAACAGGGCCTGATTTGCCCCAGTCCCCACCACTCCTTCTTGTGTCCCTAACAGTGAGGCCTAGTTCAGTTGCCATTTATCATCCAGTTTGTGATGTTGCCTTTTTAATAGTAAAGATTTTTTTAGGGCGAAATGCTGCTCACGTCCATGTTTCTACTAAAATGGAAATGGCAGGACAGAGCAAGGAAGGAGTGTTTCACCAGCTCTTTGCCCTCCTTAGTATGGCTGGCTCAGCCCCAGTCTGCCCCAGTTTGATGTTGAAGCCCTGGTCCTGACCAGCATGGGGGTAAGAGAACCATGTCTTTTTCACCTCTGTGGATTCAGCATCAGGCATAGTGCCTGGCATTTAGTGGAAGAAAAATAAAGGTTTTTTGAATAATTTTTAAAAAGTGTAAAATGGCTACAGTCCAAGAAAGAGCACATTTTACAATGGAATATTATTCAGCCATAAAAAGAAGGAAAGCCTGCCATTTGTGACAACGTGAATGAGCCGTGAGGACATTATGCTAAGAAAAATAAGATAAATAAGGGAAAGACAAACAGCATATCTTTCCATTTATATGTGAAATCTGAAAAAGAACTCATAGAAAGAGATCAGATTTGTGGTTATCAGAAAGGCATGGAGTTGGGAGAGGGAAAATTGGATGAAGGTGTTCAAAAGGTACAAACTTCCAGGAATAAGATAAACGCGTAAAATAAATACCAGGGATATAACGTACAACATGATGACTATAATTAACATTGGCATGCATGACAAGTTGTTAAGAGAGTAAACTATAAGAGTTCTCGTCGTGAGGGGACTTGTTTTCCTTTCTTCTGTCTTTTTCTTGTACCTACATAAGATGAGGGATGTTGACTAAATTTACTTTGGTAATCATTTCATGATATATGTAAGTCAAATCACATGCTGTATACCTTAAACTTACATAGTGCTATAGGTCCATTAGATCTCAATACATCTCAGTAAAACTGGGAACAAAGAGAAAGAGAACACCTTGTTCAGGGAACTGGTGGCGGGGGATTAGGACGAACGTAAAGGAAGGAAGAGGAGCCTGACATGAGGGTGGAGGAGGGCGGCAGCCATCTCAGAAAGGTCTGGCCAGATTTTCTAAAGTGTAGGCTTTGCCCTGAGGGCAAGGGGAAATTTTGAAGGATGTTAAGCATGGGAGTGGACTGGTTTATATTTATGCTTAGAAAGATCACTCAACAGCATTCTAAAAGATGGGTTAGAGAAGGACATCATAGATTGTAGTCTAAAGAGGCATCTCAGTGGTTGAGATGCTCAGCAAGGAAGGCCCGAAGGCACAATGGTGGTGGTACGGTGGGTAAAGAGAATTTAGGTGACAGAAGCCCCAGGTACAGGTGATGGCTTGAGGGTCAGGCCCTCAAGAGGAAGGAGAGGGTTGGAATAACGTTCTTCGGGTGCAACCTTCCAGTATTGGAAAGAACAGGGATCCTGTGAACCTGCTAAATCTTGATTAGCCCACCTTCCCTGGTTTCTTCCTTTTATTTTTCAATCCTTTGCCTTTGTGGTGGTTCAGCTACTGTTTCAGCAGTGTTTTCCAGATAAAATACATGAAACGTGTGGGCCTCCTGTTTTTCTCCTTGCTAAATCTTGCAGCCCTAGTTTCAGCCCACTCCTTCTTCTCGGGCTTTCTAAGGTTACCCATCCCCATGGCCCGGAAGTGGGGATTTGAGGAGGTGTTGTTATCTTACCACAGGGCACGAATCTGCAAGCACTGTTCTAGAGTGCCCCTCTTGGCAAATAAATGAAGTTGTATTCCTGTAATACATTCCTGTGGCTCATCAAGTCTTGGCGTAAAGAAACTATCACCAGGCTCCGCACCAGAGTAGTTTCTAAAGGAACCCAGGGATTAGTCACAAGGCAGATGCAGTGAATCAAAATCATCGACAACAAACAAAAAGAAGGGAAGAGGAGAGAAAGGGGAAATATGAGGAAGGGTAGGGGCAGAGTAGACCACCTCTGGTCTGGGTCAAGCAGAAGGCTCCAAGGTCCTCAGGGAGTCTAACAGGCACACACAAATGAGTGATGGAATTGCAGATATTATTTTATTCCTTAATCTTCAGGCTTCTCCCTATTTCCAAAAGTGCTCCACTGACTACGCATTACTTACATAATCAGATTTTTGAAAATCAGAGAACGTTATTTTAAAAAGGAAAAGTATTTGAAATTTTCACTGCAAAAAATGTTATGATTTATCTTCAGACCTTTGATAGCATTAGCACCATTTGAGTTTATGGAATGGACACATTTGTAGCAAAACTCTTGGAGGAGACACCATTGCCCAACGGCTCTGTATACACCGCCAGAAACCTGAAGCACTCGCATTTAGGGATGGCACTTACTGACGAAGAAGCTACTTGTGCTAAAATGTCTAAAACCTTAGGAAAACACTATCACTATGCCACATCTTTTTAGCAGAACCATCACAATCTGATGCCACCATGCGCCCAAAGTGTCGACCCAGAAAAGGAAAGGATAAAATATGTTTTCTTTGTTAGAATGCCAATTTGCTGCTTTTTTTTTAACCCACACATGAATTCCAATGGATGCAAGCTATTCTCTCTAGGGAGGAGGGGGGAAAGAGGTAATCATGACAAATTATCCTTTTTCCAAGTTATCATCATCTTGCTCTGTCTCTGTCAAATTGTTCCTCAAACACAGCAGTCTGCAAGCCCTGCACCCCCTCCCCCTTGCAGGCTATTTATACCTTTTGGATCAAACCAGCACTTTTGCATATCTCAGCCATTTGGGGGCTGCGATGATGAAACACACTGCTTCCAGTCTTTCCCATCAGAGTTGCTTGTGGTCAGGTCCCTGAATATCTTTAAGAACAATGCATTCCACAATCACTTCAATCTAAATCTGTCGATAATTACGATACAGAGGGATGGGCTAAATTTTCACCCAGGAAGGAATGGTTCATTCTTCAAGCCTTGGTGTTGCTTCCAACATGATCTGTAGGCAGTAACACAACCTTGATCGGCAAATTTGCAAAGAAGTGGACATGGGATTCTTTTTCTATTTCTTTTTTTCTCCCTGGGAAATTAATCACCATGCCTCCTAAGAAACAACTGTGCTTTTTCTTCTTAATCCATTTTCTTTCTTTCACAGCTGTGTGTTAAGTCTGCATTTCTTTTATTTGGAGTTAGAAAAGAAACAAAATATCCAAGGTGATGGAAGACTGAAGAAGGAGTAAAAGAATGGAAGAAAAAGATAGAGCCATTGCAAAGAAGGGAGGGAAGAGATGGGTGGAGTAGAAGGATAAAGTTAAAGAGATGATGAGGTTGTGTAGACTTAATAGGACATGGCAGCTCTTTCTTTCCCACTATTTTTCTGGATGGAAAGTAAGTTAGAGCAGCTGCAAAATTTTTAAGCTTCCCCATGACGGTGTATAAGTTTCTCTTACCAGAGTCTCACTTCTCCCACTGAACCCCCCTTTTCTTTTAGTCAGCATGCTAGGAATTTATATCGAAAGTATTTAAAATTACTAAATGTGACTGTTTTCTAAACAAATTATTGACACTATGAAATTAAGGGTTTAAAGTGATAATGATATGTTTGTAAAACTTCAAGTGAGTAGAGGGGTAGAGAAGAGGAGGAAAGTCTTTTTAGAGCTCTAAGTTTAAAAAAAAAAAACTCTAAGCCTACTTTTTCTAACTCACTAGGAGTCTACATATTTGGAAAATTCAAGGGAACTTATGACATTTACTGGAAACTACTGGATTCTAGACAGTAAATTAGGCTATGTTTCACCCATCCTCCTGCTTGGGTTTAGGAAAATGTATAGGAAGGAGCGTCACACTGGCCAGCAGTTTCCTTAACTCTCCAACAAGGAATGTGGTGAGTAGCCAGCTTGAACCTCCATGACCTCAAAGGAAAAATGAGCTTTTCCACTTAATTCCTACCCATTGTGGGAGAACAGAAAGACTACAGATGTGGAATCAGGAGATCTGCACTGAGTACTGCCTATTTGTGGATATAAATTAGGACTCATTTTTCTCACCCTTAAAATCAGAATAATGACTCATAGTCTCTGAGCATTTAATGACACACAGATGAAAAAATACCAGGTAAACAGAAAAGCTCACAGTGTGTAGGTTCAGCCTCTACATCCTCCTCCATCATTTGACTGTGGCATTTGCTTCCAAAAGTTAGCCTCAGAAATTTATTTACCCTCCATGTGTGTTCAAGCTCTTTAAAAGGGCAAAGTGAAAGTTGAAGAGATGACCCTTTCCTCCATGATTAAAATGTGTCTCTAGATCAAAATGCTCATATCTAAAACCAAATTTGAAGTATTTTTTTCATGTTTCTAACAATGGGAACATGGTCATTTAAAAAGCAAAAAGAAAAGCAGGACGGAAACAAATTAATTTGCTCTAATACTAATAATAAGAGAAAATTCATATGCAGGAAGAAGCCCTATGAAGTATGTGTCATTAGTATCTCATTGTACAGATGAGGAAAGTGAGACAGAAAGTATATGAGTGACATATGCCCAAGATCTTATAGCTAGTAAATGACAGTATGGCTGGATTCTGATTACTTTGAGCATGTATTCTAGAATCAGTGATGATACAGGTTTGGCAATGCAGGGGGCAGACATGTCTTTTAGTGGTTCCACTTTGCCTTCAGGATAAAATTCAAGCCATTCAGCACCACTCACAAGGCCCTCCACTGCCTCGCTCTGGAAGACCCCTCCAGCTTCACATCCTGCCAAATCCTCCCACATCCAGCCACACCCACCTCTCTGCAGTTCCTGTAGGTGTCATGCCTTACTCTGTACCCTATCCTAATTCATATATATACTTCCCACCTCCACTCGTTTTGTCTACCCAGCTACATCATACTCCTCTGGGAAATCTCAACTCAAGTGTTGCTTCCAAATCCGAAACCTAGTTAGATCCAAATACTCCTTCCCTCCACCTTTCCGGCCACTCACAGGATGCCTAATGCATGCTGACCCAGGGACAACAAATAACACACAGGATCAAGTTCCCTGATTGTCTCCAATGCCAAATGGCTTTAAAGAGAGTCAGTATCTTCTTTTCTTTAGAAGGTCTGGAATACAGTGTCTACAAGGTAGTAGTTTTTAGTAATTGTCATTGAATGAATGGAGGACCAGGAATAGAAAAGAGCAGATGAAAATCATTTTAATAATGATGCTATTGCCTCATAATAGGATATATCTTTAGCATTTTAAAACATTTGCATAGATTTTTCTGTTTCATCCTCAGAAGAGTTTATAAAAGTCAGTGCTTTGTCATGAAAACACATATTTACAAATCATTTTCCCACCCCCCAAAAGAAATTCCTACAAAATTTAATTGCCAATTTGTATAAGTTCCCTGCTTTAAAATTTCCATGTTTTCCTAGTCTCTTCTTTCTTCCTCTTATTCATAAAGAGCTTCATTTGGGTCACATTTTCACACATGTATAGGTTTTTCTGATGTCCTAGAGAGCCCCTGTCCTCCACTTGTGGGCCTTTGTTCATCCCCCACTTTGGTTCCAATAAAATTGCACAAACTCCCTCTTTGTGACAATAGCTAGCCACTTTTTTTTTTCTTTTTCCCTCCTAACTAGTCCTCTGGCTCTAATGCCCTTTGATATGGGGCAAAAAGAAGGAAAGAACTTTTTGTCTTTTACCAGCAGTCTTTTAAACAAAATACTGTAGTAACTATCTCTTTTGTTTCTGTTCTATTTTTCTCTGCTTCCTCTCACAGTTTAGCCTCCTTAGCTTCTATTTGCTGATTTTCCCAACCGTGTTCTGAGGATCAAGGAGGACTCCTGAGAGCCCCAGCAGGGGGCCATGGTGGGGTGGCAGGAGAAGCTCTCCCTCCCCTCTCCTCCCCTCCACCCAAAGAACAGCATCTGGCAGTTAGTTGTGCTCCGGCTAAACTACCATGCACAGAAAGGATTCTGAGTCCAAGGCTTTGATAAGTATGAAAAGCATCTCCACCCACTGGATGTTGTATTGGAGACCTCTTTTGCTGTTTCTTTTTACAGTACAACCCCTGCCTACTTTTTCTTTGGGGGCTCTCATTCTTCCTTTCTTCAGAATGATCAACAGAACCTGCAGTCCCTAAACTTTGGAGTGAGCCTTGACTCCACTCTCTTCCTCATCCTAAACCATCAAGAATTCTTGGTTCTATCTCAGAAACATCCTCAAATCTGGCTCCTCTTCACTATTCCCACCACCTTGTTTTGGTTTAAAGCTCATCATCTCTTTTTCCTTCTTTCTTTCTTTTTTTTTAGATTCTCACCCAAGGATATGTTTATTGATTTTAAAAAGAGGGAAAAAAACACTGATGTGAAAGAGAAACATCGATCCATTGCCTCTCACATGCACCCCAACCAGGGATCAAACCTGCAACCTAGATATATGTCCTGACCAGAGATTGAATCCACAGTGTTTTGGTATATGAGATGATGCACCAACCAACTGAACCACCCAGCCAGGGCCAGAGCTCATCATCTCTTAAGTAGGCTCTTACACCTTATACTCCTTGATCTATTTCTCTCTCCCACTCTCTCTCCCCCTTCCCTCACTTTCTCTCTCTCTCCATCCTCTTCCCTCACCCCACCCTCCAGTTCTCACACTGTGTGGCAAGAATAATCTTCCTAACATATAAAGTATCCCAGAAGTCCTTTGTCCCCTCATCTCCACCTTCTTAGTCCCATACATGTCATCTCTCTTTTCAACTCCCACATCAACCTAAATGCACAGCCCAACTCTCTTTCTGGTCCTTTCAAGACAACTAATCAACACAGTCAGCTTATTGAAGACATGTAGAGACAATGGACTTCCCACAACAAACCACTTGAAAATTTAGACACCTGTTTCCCCCAGCGTCTCTTCTGGGCCAGGCCACCCCTAAAACGTTCTACCCCTGAGCAGTACCTGGTGCCTCTGGCTCCCCTCTTCTCTCATACTGTAGACCCACCCTTAAACCTGTCATTCCTCCTACAGGTATAGACCTTAAGCTCAATGAGGCTCAATTGTGACAAGTGGCAGTAATAAACATGAGTTTGGGGTCAGGTAAATCTGATTAGAATCCTGACTCTGTGACCTCAGATAAGTTATTTGATCTCCCCCTGTGGGGTTCTCAAGCTAAAAATGTGTAACTAAAATAAAGATCTAGATTTAGAGCATCCTATCTTTATCTTCCAAAAAACTCAGCTAGACATGTGAATGATTTTTTTACTTATATATTTTCCCCAAATGTTAAAGGTAGAAAGTATTCTTTGGAGATGGTATCATGGCAGTAGCAATAATACTTGAGAAATTCCAGCAGGAAAGTAAATCTTGGGGGGAAAGGCAGAGATTTCTTGCTTCATTTGCTATCCCCTTTCAAGGAATTCTACTTACTCCCAGTGCCAACTGGGAGGTTTCTGGGTTTCATTGTCATTAGGAAGGTGGCATTTCTATATATAAGTGCTATTTGGGTTGTGTGGCTTCTTAGGGAATGTCTTGCTGTTCTATTCATCCTGGGCAACTGTGATTTACAGAACTATAAAGTATCTGGAATAGCTGAACCAAGAGGTGAAGAATCAAGTGCTTGGAACATAACATTGACAAAACGCTAAATCAGACACACAAATTTGGAGACAACCCAACAAAACAAAATAATGTTTTATCTTGCTTGTTCTTAGACATCCTCCAAGACAGAGTCCCAAACGTGACACCACTCTTCAAACTGGTCCCAGGATGGGTTTGAGCTCTTCAACATCGTCTGACCTCAGTGTGCTTTAATTAGCATTGCTCTTATGTTTCTGTGGCTTGTTCCTCTCTGATCTCTTCAGGGACTGCTCCAGACCTCACGCAAGTCCCCTATGTCTTCCCTGCATCTTTCTCTCTCAAATGATCTCACAGAAAATTATTTCATAAGCAAAACAAGTGACCCAGCCTGGACTGTTTTATCCTCTGCCCACTACTCCAACAATCATCCTACACCCACACTGTGCTGACCTTTTCCCTCCAACATCCAAAAGGAGATGTCCCTTCTCTGGTCCAGACACATTCTTTCTGGTTGTTCTTTGTCCTATTCTTTCCCATCACTGTCCTTCAATTTTTAATGGTTCAAATCCTTCCTCTACTGGGTCCTTTCCCCTCTACTGAGAAACATGAACAAGTACCTCTGACCTTTAAGGCTATCTCCCAATCTTAAGTCCCTATCTGGTAGCTACTGCCCTCTCCTCTCTTTTTCAAAGCCAAGCATCTAGAAAGGGTTGGCCACTTTCAACATATGTAGGCTCTATCTTTTACTTCTCAATTCAAGGTACTAAATGCTCTAACCAAGGATACCTGTGAGCTCTCCCTCACACAACTCAATGAACACTTTTTAATCTTTATCTCTGTAACCTCAAACCTTTTGCCCGCCGCACCACCACCAGTTCTATTGTCTAGAAAATGCTTATTCATCCTTAAGACATGGTTGTGTTGCCTCCTCTGTGGCTCTTTCCAGGCCTCTCTGGCCAAGGGTGATTCCTCCCTCTTGAGGTTCATGCAGTACTTCATGCATCCTTTAATTGCATTCTTTAATTACACCTTTTCTTACATTGTTTTGCATTTACCCCCTTACATTTCTCTCTCTTCTCCTTATCTGACTTGTGTTCAGTACCTGGCATATTGGCCTTCAAACCATGTTTTTTGGTATTTAACTGAATTTATTTTAATATACTACTAAGAAGTAAGTAGAAGGACAGTTTGTTTGCTTAAAAAATCTTTTGGACTAATTTAAACCAGAAGCAAGACTCTTTTACCTATAAATATTACACAAAAAAGAAAATTCAATCATGAAAATATTCTCCAAAATGAAACTGGGCATGTTTTGAAAACCTCACATGTTTTGATTCAAGTTCATAGGAGTCACACTTTCAGGTATGTCACATGCACTGTAATTACACACTAATACAGATGATAAGAGGCGTCTGCCTGGGAAGCTAAGGTGGTGCAGCTAAAATGATCCTAAACCAGGAAGACATTTGGGTTCTATCCTTTGTTCTGCTATTAACTCACTTTACCAAGCCCGTTTCTCAAGTCACCCCACCTGAACAAGAATGAGATTGAATTAGATGACCTCCTAGGGGCCCTGGCTCAGTTGATCGGAGTACCATCCTGTGCACAAAAAGTTTGTGCAACAAAAGTTTGTGGGTTCAATTGCCAGGGCACATACTTAGGTTTGAGTTGGATCTCCAGCTGGGGCACATATGGGAGGCAACTGATAACTGTTTTCTTTCTCACATGGGCGCTTCTCTCTCTCTCTCTGTCTCTCTCTCTCTGTCTCTCTCTCTCTCTCTCTCTCTCTCTCTCTCTCCCTCCCTCTCTCCCCCCCTTCCCCTTTCCTCCCTTCCTCTTTATCTAAAAATCAATAAACATATTCTCAGTTGAGGATTTTAAAAAGTGATCTCTAAGGGTACTTTCTGTACTGCATGGCTAAAATTCTATTTTTTTAACGATTTTATGTATGGAGTATAGATAGATGAAGGTCACAGTTGTCATGGGGCTGAGGAAATGTGAAAATAACCTGTAGCAAGGATATTAAAGTTTCAAAGAAAGCCAACCATGGATAGGACTCAAGGAAAGGCTGTGATGCAGGTTTCATTGATCGATGAAGAGGCAGATCTCCAGGGTGAATCTAGTAAAGGGTAGTATGTATGGAACCACAGATGAACAAAGTCAAGAGCTTGGTGAAAATCTGTGAAAGGTGACCACGGAGCAACAGAGGGGTGCGAGGGCAATATGGGACCCTCTCCACTCCATGGAACCACCAGGCAATGGGCAGAGTAATCTTCACTGGAGAGAGCTGCAAACAAAGGCTTACCATCTGAGAACATCCAGTTTTTATTGAGGTGAAAAGGGTTTATTTATTATATATGCAACAAATACTTATGAGCTCCTGCTGTATACAGACACTGTGCCAGGCAGTGTGAATAAGATAACTGTGGTTCCAGTCATTTGAGATATTTTCTGTGATAGAACAAACTAGAGTCAAAACGAGGTCAAGTGTGCCTTGGGTAAGACTGGGGCACAACTTCATAGAGTGAGGCAGTCAAGGCTTACTCTTCCGGTGACAATTTTCTATAGCCTGGAAAAATAAAGTGGTTTGAATTCATGCCTAAGGTTGATAAGGCTAAAAGAGGTATGAACTGGCCACAAGGTACCAAGCAATTTTGCTTCATTTTCGTGATTTTACAAACCTGCCTCCGTTCTGTGACAGCTTGGCCTGAACATCCTTTTGCAGGTGGACTTCCACCCCAAGGCTTTTCTCCTGTTTGAGCAGATTTGGTTCCATGTCCTAGCTCCTACCCCTCACTTCCCTCATTTCACCCAGAAACTTCTCTACCTACCAAAAAATTATTTCAGTATCCAGCATTTTGCTCTCTTCCCAGAACCCCTGAACTAGAGCTTTAGGTTTTCATCATTCTTTGGAACACCCACATTTATTGAAAACCTGCATATTTTACAAGCTCTGTGCCTGGAGCAGATAACACCAGTGATTGGCTGAGTCCTGGGTCAGGCTGGATTGCTTTGAGTACCAAAAGGCTCAAGAAAGATGGAATTGGGACAATCAAAGTCTCAGAACCAAATTAGCTCCTAAGAAAAATAGGGTGGGTTATTAGTTAGCTTTTGCTGCAACAGCAAAAGCCCCCCACCCCAAATCTTAGGAGTTTATAACAACACACATTTAGTTCTTGCTCTCATTACATGAGGGCCGAGGGGCAGTTCTGCTGGGCTTTCCTGGGCTCCAGTGTGTTTTGCTGAGTTTTACTGCATTCCACAGGCTTTCTTCTTCCTCGACCCAGGCATAGGAGCAGTCACCTCTGGGGCATCCTATTCTTACATCAGAGAGCAGACACTCGAGTTGTGGGACCAAGCCATGCAAGTTTATGTACAGTTCTGTTTAGACATAATTTATATCACAACTGCTTGGAAACCATTGTCTAAAGCAAATCACATGGCCAAGTTCAACATCAATGAGGCACAAAAGTATATTTTCATCAACATGGAAGTATGGCAGGGGAACAGGGGCAGGGAATGGAAAACAAATTGTGTCAATAAATATTACAACCTAGCGCAGATGGTATAATAAAAAGAAAAAGAAATTTGGAGTCAGAACACTGCAACTCAGATTACTGTTCCAATTATTGACTCTATGAACTCAGGTAATATTTTACCTTCATCTGTAAAATGGGAAAAATGATGTCATCTAAACTAAGTCCCATGGTTATTTGAGGATCAGTTTACCCGGTATAAGTGAAAATGCAATGTCAGCTATCAAGCACTTTTAAGTTTTTTATTTTTTATAATAAATTATTAATAATTGCATATAGGTACAGAGCAGGAACTATAATAGAAATATATCCGGGATGTAAAATGAAAATAAACAAATAATCTCAGTCCAAAGTAAGCTTTCTTGTATTCACCTAAAAAGATACCAGATATGAAATCTGTAAGACCCATCTAGCCTCACCATTACCACTCCCAGAAGGATAGTTATATAAAGGTTACATTGAAATTTGAAATATATCCAAATTTCCATTTCATTCTCAGTCTCAGAAAAATTAAGTAATTTGCTCAATCCTCCATAGCTCAATATGACAGGGATGCTTAACTTAGATTTAGGTAAACCAAGTTTCCTACTTTTCCATAAAACTACTAAGACAATTCCTAAAACATACATTTAACACAGTGACAAACTGATGCCTGTGATAAACAAAATGGAAACTCCCCATGCTACAGAGCCCATGAAAATGATTAGAGTGTGTGTATAAATTTTTCATTGTTTTAGAATGAAACACCTGACCAAAAAAAAAAAAAGAAAGAAATGTTGCCCCATCACACAGCAGTATTTGAAAACTCACGAAGTTCAACTGCACAGTCAGGTTGTTTGCTCCCAGGCAGGTGGCAAACAAGGTTTCGTTTTCCAAGGTGACCGTGGGCCAGTGCGCACAGGGAGAATAGGGGACACGCACACTCAGAAGAGACCCCTCAAACCTCAGCCCTGAGAGTACAAACACACAGGCAAAGAATGCACAAGTCAGAGGAAGTAGCCCTTGACTAGAGATTTTCCTGCGATTTGCAGCCTGCCTTTTATTTCACCAATACACCACTTTGTAAAATTATAGCGTACACGAGACTCCTAACTCTGAGTGCAAAAACTCATGAGGAGGTGGAAACTTCCTAGTTGCTGCCTTTCACAGACTGACCGAGTCCAGGGTTACAAGGTGGCAGATTGGAGACTAAAGCTAAGAAAAAATTTCTAAGAAAGCTTTTCCCAGACTTGCCCCTTGATCAGAGGCAGATTTGAGGGGATTTCCAGTGGAAAGAGTACGTCTACTCTGTCAATTTAATCAAGAACTTCACTTTCTAAATGTTCTGAACAATTGCAGTAATATCTAACTGAAGCCCTAATCTCAGTTGCCCTCTTTTTTAAATTTTTATGTATTTATTTTTTTAGAGAGAGGGGAAGGGAGAGAGGAAGAGAAGGAAGGAAACATCAATCTCGATTCAAGAGAGAAACATCAATCAATTGCCTCTCCCAGGGGGACCAGGCCATGTCTCAGGCAGGCGCCCTCGCCAGGAATTGAACTGGTGACCTTTTACTTCGAGGGACAATGCCCAATCAACTAAGCCACACCAGTCAAGGCCAATCCACCATCTCTTAAATGGTAATCAAAGTGATCTTCGTTAAGTGCCAATCTGACCATATTACCCTCCTTCGTAAAAATCAAAACAAACAAACAACAACAAAAAAAAACCCTCCAAGAACTCACAGCAAGATAAAGGCTAAATCCTTCAATGCTGGATCTAAACTTCCTCATCCCTTGGCTCCATTCTGTGCCTCTCCCTCATCCTCTCCATTCAGCCAGGCCAGCTTGTTTTCAGGAGACGTTCCCATGGGCACTATTTTCTCTCATGTCCCCATGCCTTCATTCAAACCGGACTTTTTGCTTGAAATGCCCTTTCCTTCCAGTCCATTATGCAAATGCTTAAAATGCTTAAGAGCTTCAGCTACAATGTCACCTGGTCAGGACGTCATCACACTACCCGCTTCTCCAAAAAATTAGTTACCGTGTCTGCATAGTATCCCTGCAGCCCCTTGCTGCCCTTTTTCCTAGCATCATCCTCAGTCTATTAGAATTGTTTCTTTTCTTCTCTGTCACCCCAACCTAGGGAGTGTGTCTTATATACAAGTACATCCCCAGTTGTTGGGGGTGGGGGACAAGGACATGGAATAGATGTTGAATGCAGGTTTGTTGCAAAGAGCCCGTGAAACATTTATGAAACTTCATAAGTACATCGTAAACCGTATCAGGGAAAGCACATATAATGCACTGGGTTCTCTTTCTAACTGTTAAATACCGGTGGAACACATTGCTAGAATGGTGACGTGATCTCACTTATTTGCTTCTAAACATTGGCCCATGGATCCCATCTAATCTCTGATACAGTTTTTACTAGGTCAATAAAAATAAGAAGAAAGCAATACAGAGATTTTCTATAATTATTCTCTTCCCTTTTTTGGTATTAAGAGATCTTTGATGTAATTAAATAAATGGAGCTATAGTAAACAGCAGTTTTGTTTAAATTTGGCTTATCTGTTTATGCCCTTACTTTGCATTCTAAACACAAGCAAGTCAGTATAGGTCATTGTAATAGTCAGGGTCTTAGCAGGAAACAGAATTAAGAATTAACTCTGGATGGCTCGAATAAAGAGACGTTCATGAAGGGACCACTCACACAGCTGGGAGAGTTGGGGTGGCAATAAAAGGGTGGCAAGATGCCCAAAAGGGTCAAGACAGGGAACCGTGTCACTGGAGCCTGGTGGCAGTTAGAGCCTTGGAGAAAAGGCCTCCAGCAAAAGCCATAGCTTTGGATGGATGTCACTACTCCTGACAAGCAGCCCTGAAGCAAAATCTCTCTCCTTCCTCCCCTCGATCTCCTGTTGCCAGCAACTCACAGTGGCCACACCCAACTGGAAGCCAGGGGCAAGGCTATCCAAATAGTGCATTCCATGGGGGACAGCATCCTGGGACAGAGAAGATGAGAGGTGGGCTCAGAACAGATCAGGGCAAAGGGAGATATGGGGGGAAACTGCATAGTTCCCATCAATTTTTAAACTTGTCCATGACAACTAAACCTTGGCCACCACTGATCTAGTGGCCTGAGTACCCAAAAGGGAAACAGAATCCTGAATTTAGGTTAATCCTTTCTGGTTATTAGCTGGTTGGCCTTAAGCAAATTCCTTAGCCTCTCTGAACTTCATTTTTGTCATCTATAAAATGGGAATGATAATCCCTGCTATACCAACCTCCAGGGTTGTTATAAGAGTCAGAAAAGACAAGATACATGAAAGAGCTATAAACTGTAAGTACTGTACTGTTTAATTTAAGCGACACTTATATAGTGTTGCCAGGCTCTGTTCTGAGACCTTAATAGTCATAACCCCTGCCATCCTCTGTGCAGGTTTTCTCCATGTAGAGTGGGACATATCTTTTCCTCACAGTGGCAGATGTCTGAAGAATGAATCTCACCCTCCTCTCTCCCAATCTCCATCGATGTGATATAGCAAGATCGACTTCATTCACTGTGAAACCAGAATGGTACACTGACCTTCATACACCATTCTAAGTGATTTGAGGATATCTCGTTACTTTTATTCACAAAGAGACTAACAGATTAATGGATAAGGAAAATATAATATATAAAGGAATATTATTCAGCCTTTAAAAAGAAGGAAATCCTGCCATTTGCAACAACATGAAAGAGCCTAGAGGACATTATGCTGGGTGAACTAAGCCAGACACAGAAAGGCAAATGTTGCATTACCTCACTTACATGTAAAATATTTTTCTCAAAAGCCTAACTCAGTAACGGAAAGTAGAATGGTAGTTGCTAGGGGCTGAGAGGAAGTGGATCATGGGGAGATATTGGTTAATGGGTAGAGTTTCGGTTTCGCAAAATAAAGAGAGTTCTGGAGACGGATGGTGGTGCTGGTTGCACAACAATATAATGCACTTCATACCCCTGAACTGTGTGCACATAAAAATGGTCAAGAATATAAGTTTGGTGTCATGTGTATTTTAACACAATGCAAAATAAATTTAAAAAAATAAAGTAAAATTGAAATTTACCTCATGTTCAAGGATTTCACTACTTGAGGAAAATAAGAACTACTGGCAGACTGAGGACATTTAGTATTGTCATTAGTGTTACTACTATTATATTAGTCACCCAAAATTAAGACTGTGCAGTGACCTAGGGCTAAACACTGTAATTGTTTCCATCAACAAGCCATAGTCAACGTGTCCCACCCTGCATTTTGTGCTTTGCCAGTCGGCTGACCAAGACCACCTGCAAATTTGTACAGGCTACATGCCAGAAGTGTTGTTTGCTCCAAACCTGTTCTGAACACCCTTTCTTGGGCCTGGAGCCCTTGTAAAACGTAACCACAAAGCATCACAGACAGAGGATTTCCAGTGGGGACTGTAGAGGCCATGGCTAGAGGTCAAAAGTCTTTAAGTTCAGTTACACATTATTGTTAGAGACTTTTTTTCATCCTAAAGATGCACAAATCCCAAGCAGCAATAAGGTAGCAGAAAGAAGACAGGCATTGAAGCCAGGGAGACTGGAATTCAAATCCCGGCTCTCCCATTTACTAGGTGTGTGACTTTGAGTAAGTCCCTTAGTGTGTCTGACCCTCAAAAAAGTAGCAAAATAATTTCTGCCTCATAGTGCTCTTGTAG
>PVKM010004916.1:0-30746 GCA_004027735.1 Carollia perspicillata
GGTGGGAGGGGGTGTGCAGGGCAGAGGGGAATGAAGGGGGGGAATGGGACAACTGTAATAGCATAATTAATAAAATGTATTTTTTAAAAATAAGGGTAATAGCAAAAGGTAAAAAAAAGACTCAAGAAGTTTTGATAATACCATATCTTATTTGATCAACAACTTGAGTGATTATGTTAATTAGTTTAGATTCTGCAAACATCCATAAACATTATACATTCAAACCTAATTGGAAATTATGCACACTATTTACATGTGCCAAAAGATAACACATTGCTCATTAAAAATTCCTTTTAAATTACACCAATGATATGTGAGGGATGCTTAGTGATTTTTAAAAAATAAATTAGTAAATTTTAAAAAATTGTGTTGATGTTACTACAACTGAAAGGACATTTTTAATTTACTTTGATAATTTTAAATTTACTGGCCAATTCATTTAGCACACCTGTGAGTACTGATGAAATTAACAATTGAGGGACAGATCTCTTTGGTTCACATAAAGAAGATTATGAGGAAGAGGTATCTTCTTTGTTTCTAGACTTTTAATTTTCTATTCAGTAAAAATAAGCTATAACATCTGAATAATGTTTTCTCTGTTCCCAGAGATCTATCTCTCTGTGGGTTACTCCATGATTTCTAAAGACCTGGGCTCCTAACCCTCCTGGTAATCCTCATGTCTAGTCTGTTGGATGCCATGGTAGAGGCAGGTTTTCAATTTCCTGGACAATCTAAGGCAGATACTAAGGTCCCATTTAAAAGCGTGTCTGTTACCTAAGTAAAAGCTAAGGCCTAAGTCTATGTCTGCAGGCCCAAGTGCCTACATTTCAACCACCAAAAGAGTGCTACCCATACTCAGAAGATGGGACCACACCCATCATTTTGTGAATAGTAATAAAAGAGAAAATTAGACCATATAACTGAGCCATAACTTAGAGTTTCAAATATACTTCATGCACGTTGTATCATTTGATTGTCAGAGCAGTTGGATGAGTTGGCTTGAAAAAGAAACACTGGCTGTGTTCAGAGCTAACTTGGTCTCTCTGACTGGGATTTATCATTATCTTTACACACTCTTCTAGTCCTGTGGAATCGTGACAAGATTTCACTTTGACTTAGTTAAAATGGTGCTTCAAGCAAAAGTCACTGATTCCTTTTTAAAATGAACATATATAAATGTAAATAACTATAAAAATAAAATGTTTCTCTAAAATGTTTCCACTGTGTGTGACATATTTCTCTTTTAGTATCTTTCTATTTATTAATTTTCTCAGCTCATTCTTTCATCGATTCATTATATACCTCCTTTAATTCAGTGTTTTTTTATTTGAAATCTAGCACAACTACTCATACTCAGCATTTGAGAAAACAAGCTATTGAGAATTTGTTATGGTAAACTTTAAGGTGAGATTGACATTCAAGTCTAAAAGAAGGACCACTCTAGTAGTGCAAATGAGCTTTATTTTATTTATAAACCTCCCAGGGCACATGGACAAAGCCAAAGTGGGGTAGGATCAAGCGTGGGAGATGGGCTTTAAATTAAAACAGAAATCTTTAAAATGTATGTCCTTTTGGAGCATTTTGACATACAGAAAATGCTAAACAACTTAATTCCTATATTTGGAAAATAACAAAGTAAATTATTGTATTTTTTCTTCCTGAACAATATCCAGATTAGAGAACTGAACAAAGTTGCAACATTTATTGTAATTTAATAGAGGCAGAATTACTTTCCCTGACAGATATCCCCTTAGCTTTATTTATAGATAAGAAAGTTCAGTTTGAAATTAAATGTTCCTTTAAGATGGTGCCTGATAAAGAAATGCAGCTTGCTGCTCCATTTAGACATACCAAATGGAGTTTCCAGAGGGTGCTACAGAGCTACATGAACGGGGATTTGACTGAGATAGCACAGCCTGAGAAAGTTTGTAGTCTTCAGGGCTGTGACACAGGGCTGAGAGACAGGAGAGGAAATTTGGCAGGTTTAATAGCCAGTGAATTACATTTATAATCTTTGGAGAATATTGCAAGAAGACAACTTCTGCCCATTTAGTTGTGCAAATTACTTCAATGTCTTACCTTGGAAAGATTTAATGAAGTGAAATAAAGAAAGTAACTTGTCATAAACAAGAGAGACTTCAGACGGCCACAAAAATATCCTTCATTTCAACCAGCCTAATGGGCACTGCATTGGCTGTGGACTGTCCTATAGATGGTGTTTACATGCTGTTTACCATCTTTCAACACATGATTTTGCTTCCAGAATTTTTTTCTGCACTAAGAAATGTCTTCCTGCATAGCTATGGAATCTTTCTCTTTTCAGACTAATAAATGTGTTGCTTTTGCTTAAATCAAGCAAAAGCATAGTCTTGCTTGACCATGATAGGGGTTGTGGGAGAACATCCTTCCTGTCCTTTGAAAATATTTCATTCTCCTCTATTTCTTTTGCTGGAGCCTGAACTACAAAGTGATGGTAGAATGTTAGTGTTGTACAAATCTTTTTTTTTTTAATATTTTTATTTATTTATTTATTTTTAGAGAGAGGGAATGGGAAGGACAAAGAGTGGGAGAGAAACATCAATGTGTGGTTGCCTCTTATATGTCCCCCACTGGGGACCTGGCCTGCAACCCAGGCATGTGCCCTGACTGGGAATCGAACCGCGATCGTTTGGTTCGCAGGCCCGAACTCAATCCACTGAGCTACACCAGCCAGGGCCTGTACAAATCTTTAATAATTACCCAATGCAGTGTTTCCCAAAGTATGAAACATAAAGTACTATACTTACTTAAATCACATAAAAAAATGATTCCCTTTGCAATTCACTCTTAATTCTTCTCCTAAGATAGAAGAGCAATTTTACTTGTGCTAGCCTGTTTGTAATGTCTCTCCAAAATTCTTAATTTCTATTTTTCATAAAGAGAAATCACATCTTCTGCTCAGAGCCTTTGTCGGACAAGGGAATCTAATTAAAGTTTATTGGCATTGCCTTTTGAAAAGAGCTTATTTTGTAGTTATCATCTATTTATGAGATGTTACACTGGTTATACATTTATACAAGCGATTAAAAATTTACTCCAAATAGACTTAAGCACAATGAATCAATATAAAGGAAGTTTTCAAGTAAATGACACCACAGGCAGAATGTAGCTCTGACGAAAATCACGAAGGTGGGAGGCACTCGGGCTACTGAAGTCCGGGAAACACCCTTCTAGCCCAGCCCTCTGTTCAGACAGATGAGAAAACCAAGGACCAGGGAGCTTAGGTGACATGCTGAGGTTACCAGGAAGCTCATGGCAGTTCAGAACGAGAACCCATGTCTATTTTCTCTGAATGTGGTGCATATTCTACTAAGTCACACAGCTTTCACCTGATTCAGGAGACCAAGCTGAGTTAGCTACTCCCATAGAAGTAAAAAAATTTATTTTAAATGTCATGGCCAATGTTTTCAGCATTATAAGAAACACAAATTTTAGGGTTTAAGAAGAGGTTTTTAAAAAAGTGTTGAGTCATGATGAAGGATCTAATGCCATTTTCAAGATAATTAAAGAATAAGATACTGAAGCTCGTGTTTGGGAATTTAGCAAAGTGCCACTTGCTAAAGCCATCTGGTTAATTTGAAACAATCAGGCAATTTACTGGTTCTCAAGCTTGACTTCATTTCTGAATACCTGGGGTTTTTGAAAAAATATTGAGTCTGGGTTCTACCTCTAGAAATCTTGGTTTAATTGGTATACGATGAACCTAAGCTTTGGAAGTTTTAAAAGCCCACCAGGTGATTCCAACATGGCGCCTCATCTGAGACCCACTTTTCAATATAAACACAGTTACCATTGGGCCATGTAATGTATAGGCAGACTGTCTGTCATCACAGTGCTCATCAACTATGTTATTGTCTTTTCAGGGCAAACTTTCAGGGATTGAGAGGGAGCGGTGAAAAGGGAAATCGGGGCAGCAACACAGAAGAGGTTGGACTGCATAACACAGGAGGTCCAAACCTTGAAGAAGCTTAAGTGTTCATGATATTTTGAAAAAACCAGCGGGAGGACCAGCAGATGTAGATGTGCAAGTTATTACTCACATTACCAGGGAGCCAATCAATGGTGATGGGTCTGCCAGGAGAGAGACATCACCCTGCCTCTGGCTTTGTTGCCACTTAAAGGGTTAGGGACAGAGCAATGGCAGTAGGTTGGGGAGCCATGGTAGGATGTGAAATGCTACAACTTTGCCATAAATCGCAGAGCCTTCAAACACAGGGCCTTTGAGACACGGAGGCCTTCAGAGACTGCATTCCTTGTTCCTTATCACTGCTGGCCAGGCAGCAGTCTGTTCTCTGAGGTGGAGGGGCCACATCTTGAGCTACCCCACAGACTGTGTGACTGCTCCCATACTAAGAAGTGAGGGTTACCTATTGGAGCCCCGCATCAATACAGAAATACATGTTTATAGGGTGCAGTTGTCTGTCTGTGTGTGTCATCCTGAGGACCTTTTTGCCTTGCCCATGATACTCTGTGCTTGTATGCGTGTGTTTTTTCAAGGGTCTGTGAACCTATCCAAGAATGCTAATATGTTTTGGTTTTAGCCAACAAACTTATAGTCATCAACTTTTTTTTAAAATATTTTATTTACTTATTTTTAGAGAGAGGGGAAGGGAGGGAGAAAGAGAGGTAGAGAAACATCAATGTGTGGTTTCCTCCCATATGGCCCCAAATGGGGACCCAGCCTGCAACCCAGGCATGTGCCCTGACTGGGAATCAAACCGGCGACCCTTTGCTTCACAGGCCTGTGCTCTATCCACTGAGCTACACCAGCCAGGGCTAGTCATCAACTTTTGAGGAGAAACTTTGTAATAAAGTTCTTCTTCTTAGGAGCCTCAAATGCCAAATTTATTTATTCTGAACCGTAAGGGCCATTTATTACAACCCAGTAATTCTCAAACCTGCTATGAATTAAAATCACCTAGGAACTTGTGCCTATGCCAGATATTTTTGTATTATAGAAAAGCAAACACAATATAAATTTACCATTTTAATAATTCTTAGATATAGAGTTCAGTAGAATTGAGTATATTTACATTGTTGTACAAGCATCACCACCATCAAACTCCAGAATTTTTTCATTTTCTTCAATTGAAACTATATACGCATTAAACAATAACCCCCTCCCCATTCCATTTCTTTCCCCTCCAGTAAACCACCATTCTGTTTTCTGTCCCCATGATTGTGACTGCTCCAGTTACCTCATTTAAATGGAGTCATAGAGTACATATTTTTTCCTGTGTCTGGCTTATGTCATTTAGCATAATGCCTTCAAGATTCTTCCATGTTGCATCATCACATGTTAGAATTTCATTTGTTTTTAAGGCCGAATTTTATTGTGTGTATATATCACATTATGTTTATCCATTCTTTTAACAATGGGTATTTGGCTTGTTTCTACTTTTTTGCTCTTGTGGTTAATGCTGCCATGAATGTTGGTACACAAGTATGTTTGACTTCCTGCATTCAGTTATTTGGGGTACATACCCTGAAGTGGAGATTATAGATTATATAAGGAGGCCCCCAGTTCCTGGGCCACAGCCCGGTGCCAGTCCATGGCCTGTTAGGAACCAGGCTGCACAGCAGGAGGTGAGCGATGGGCCAGTGAGCAAAGCTTCACTCGCATTACTGCCTGAGCTCTGCCTCCTGACATGGCAGGTGAGCAAGTGTGGAAAAATTGTCTCCCATGAAACCAGTCCCTGGTGCCAAAAAGGTTGGGGATTACTGGAGTATATAGTGTTTTGAGTTTAACTTTTTGAGGAACCACTATACTGTTTCTATTGGGTTGACCAAAAAGTTTAGTTTTTTTCCCATATGATGGCTCCAGTAGTGCTTAGTTGTCTTTAACTTCATTTGAAACAATGTTGTTAGATTATATTGTGACTGCTGTCATATCAGTGTGCATTAAAAAAAACATCAAAATTGGTGAAATTTTGTGCAGCCATTTTAATACTGAATTTAGAAGAAAATATGTAACATTTTCTGTGTTTTATGCTTTATTATTTCAAGAAAGATAAAAATTCAACTGAAATGCAAAAAGAAAAAAAATTGTGCAGTGTGTGGAGTAGGTGCTGTGACTAATCAAACAAGTCAGAAGTGGTTTATGAAGTTTCTTTGTACTATTGAAATTTTGGCCTAATAATTTTTTGCTGTGGAGCTGTCTTATTCATTGGAAGATGTTTAGCAGCACCACTGGACTCTACCCACTAGAAGCCAATAGTGGGAGACAGCCAACAAATTCAAAATATCCAAAGCAATAAAGTTATGGGTGAAAGTGAAAACTGCATCTTTTATTTTAAGGAAAAACTAAATGGACTTTTCAGCCAACCCAGTATAGCAGTTGCACCATTTTACATTCTCCCCAGCAGGGCATAAAGGTTCCAACTGGCCCACAACCTCAAAAATACATTAAAAAAATCCTCACCTGAGGACATATGTTCACTGATTTCAGAGAGAGAAGAAGGGGAGAGAGAGAGACATTGATCAGCTGCCTCCCATATGTACTTCCACCACGAACCACGCCCGCAACCTAGTCGTGTGCCCTGACCAGGAATTATCCAACAACTCTTTGGTGTACAGAACTATACTCCACCCGAGCCATGTGGCCAGGGCTCATCAACACTTTCATGTTCTGTTAATTAATTAATTTATTTTTAATTATATTTTATTATTGATTCTATTATAGTTGTACCCACTTTTTCCCCCTTTGCCTACCTCCACCCAGCCCCACCTCTGCTCCCTCAGGCAGTCCCCATACCGTGGTCTGTGCCCACGGGTCATGCACATATGTTCTTTTGCTAATCACTTCACCTTCTTTCATCTAGTCTTCCTTTATCTCCTCCAACAGTTGTCAGTCTGTTCCATGTATCTATGCTTCTGTTTCCATTCATTAGTTTGTTTTGTTCACTAGATTCCACATATACGTGAGATCATGTAGTATTTGTCTTTCTCTGACTGCCTTATTTCATGTAGCATAATAGTGTCCAAGCCCATCAATACCCTTGCAAAAGAGTTCCTTCTTTTCTACTACTAAGTAGTAGTATTCCATGGTGTAAATGTACTACAGCTTTTTTTATCCACTCGTCTACTGGTGGGAACTTAGGCTGTTTCTAGATCTTGACTATTGTAAATAATGCAGATATCAAACTATACTATATTTTACTATACTATACTATGCTATACTATACTATACTATACTATAGTATACTGTACTATACTATACTACACTATACTATACTATACTATACTATACTATACTATACTATACTAGGCCACTACAACTAAAAGTGCCTGGTATTACATAAGAACAGGCATAAGGATCAACAGAACTGAACAGAGAGTCCAGAAATAAACTCACACTTTTATGGTCAATTAATAATTGACAAGAAGTCAAGAATATAAAAGGAGTTTCTTCAATACATGGTGCTGGGAAAACTGGACTGGTACACGCAAAAATGTAAGTAAGTAAAACTAGACCACAAACTTACACCATACACAAGAATAAACTCAAAATGGATAAGACTTAAATGCAAATTGTGAAGCCATAAAAATCACAGCAGAAAACATAGGCAGTAAAATCTCAACTATCTCATTTAGCAATATTTTTACCTGTATGTCTCCTTGGGTAAGGGAAACAAAGAAAAAACAAATCAGACTACATCAAATTAAAAAAGCTTCTGCATGGCTAAAGAAATCATCATGAAAACGAAACAGGAGCCCACTGTATGGGAGACCATATTTGCCTATGTTCCACCTGACAAGGGGTTAATTTTCAAAATATACAAAGACCTTATACAACTCAATATCAGGAAGAGAAACAATCCAATTAAAAAATGGGCAAAGGACCTGAACAGACATTTCTCCAAAGAGGACATATAGATGGACAGATGACACATGAAAAATGCTCAACATCACCAGTGGTCAGAGTGATACAAATTAAAACCACAATGAGATGTTACCTCACACCTCTTAGTATGGCTACCATCAGTAAATCAACAAACAAGTGCTGACGAGGTTGTGGGAAAGAGGGAACCCTAGTTCACTGTTGGTGGGAATGTAGACTGGTGCAGCCACTGCGGAAGAGTATGAAAATGCCTCAAAAAATTAAAAATGGAACTGCTTTATGACCCAGAGATTCCACTTCTGGGAATATATCTTAAGAATGACAAAACACCACTACAAAAGAATATATGCATCCCTATGTTCACAGCAGTGTTCTGTTTATTCACTTAATATTTTATTTATTCATTTATCTATTTATTCATAGAAGGAGGGGAAGGGAGGGAGAAAGAAAGGGGGAGAAACATTGATTGGTTGCCTCTCTCACACACCCCATCCAGGGACCAGGCTTGTAACCCAGGCTTGTGCCTTGACTGGAAATCAAACCAGTGACCTTTCAGTTTGCAGGATGATGCTTAACCAACTGAGCCATAATGGTCTGGGCTGTTTTCTTTATTTTTATATTAGACATTCTAATACACATGAGGGAGTATTTCACTGTGGTTTTGATGTGCATTTCCCTAATAATAAGTGATGTTGAACATCTTTTTAGGTGCTCATTGATCATCTGTGTATCTTCTTCACAAAAATATCTATTCAGGTTCTTTGTGTATTTTTTATTTGGACTGTTTGTTTTCTATTGTTGAGTTGTAGGAGTTCTTTATATTATATATGATTTGCAAATATTTTCTCCCATTTTCTGTTCCAGACATTTTCACTGACTCACAGAAGGACCTGAAGAGCTGCTGTTATTTCACTGGTGATTCCATGCACCTCCATATCAGGTGTCTCCTCTCCTGCCTACCCTCTCCAAACATCACTGCCTTTTAAAAATATTTTGTCATAATTGTATGTTTATGTACAAATATAGATACATATATATTCCAAAAATATAATTGATTAATTTTGCTATGTTTGAGCTCTATAAACTATATCACTGTATATGTACCCATTTGTGAATTATCTTTCTCTGAATAATATATTTTAAGGTTCATTCAGATTTTATTGTGTAATAGTTCTTCATTTCACTGATGCATATTATTTGCTGATACAGAATACTCTATATAATATTCTAAACATATCTTATGGGGAGATATGCTAGGGTTGTTTCTCTCCATCTTCCCCCATTACAGACGGTGCCACCCTCAGCATCTCTAGGAGAAATGATGAGGCGCAGAGTATATGAATGTCCAACTTTCCATGACCTTGCAGGCTCTTTTCTAAAACAGCTATCTCAATTTGTATCCTCATTCTCATAGTATGCTTGTTTCTCTACTCCCTGACCAACATTTTGTATTACGAGTTGTCTTTCTTTCTCTTAGTCTTTGGTATCTAAAATACTTGTGATCTCATTTTGCATTTCTCTGATAATAATAAGAATGAGTATCTTATTTGTTTATTTGCCTCTTGAGTTTCCATTTCCAGAAAATTCTTATGTGTATGGCCTTTTTTATTTTGTATAATCTTTTTTCAATTTCTTTCTTTAATATTTTAGTGGAATTTCCAGTATTTCTGTTAGTTTTCTTTTTTCTTTTCTTCTTTTTTTGTTTATGAAAGTCTTCCCTTTCTTGAAGTCAGGAGTTTTACAGTTATACTTTTTATATTTAAGATCTAAATCCATGTGGATTTGATTTTTGTAAACACCATAAGGTAGAGACCCTAGTATTTTCTATATGGAATGAGTAGTTGTCCCAGAACCATTTACTAGGCCATCACAATGCCTGCTTTATCAAAAATACAGCTCCCATATATGTACAGGCCCTTGAGTGGGCTCCCTTTTCTATTCCATTTTCAGTTTGTTATCCCCAAGGCAAACCACACAGACTGACAGCTTAACTACAGTGCTCCATATGAGAAATGATAGTTCATAACTGTTCTTCTCCTAATTTTAAAGGAAATGCTTCTAACTTGTTACAGCTGAGACCTATGTTTACTATGGTAGAATACTTATTGGTTTGAGGAAATTTTCTTATACTTCTATTTTGCTAAGAGATTTAAAAAACCATGAATAGATTTTTAATGTTATCAAATACTTTCTGTGAATTCATTGAAATGTTTTTCATATTTAATCTGTAAATGTGCTCAAGCACAGAGTTTTTCTAACATCAAAGTATCTTTCCACACCTAGAACAGACCATTATGGATTATATTACAAGCTAGCAGACTCTAATATGCAAGTAGAAAAGAGTTGATAGATCTTTATTTCTTTTAGATTTATTTTTGGCCCTGTCCTTTATGTCTAGCATGAATTAGCATGGAGGAAGTTTATGGCCAGGAGAGTTTAGGATCTTCTAGCAGGTAATGCATGTTTGTGTTTGTGTGTATGTTTATGTGTGTGTGTACATTTATGTGTGTATACTTTTTTCTATTTAAAGACCCTGCTTTATTGCAAACCCAAGACTTGTATCATTGTTTCACCTCACTTCCACATGCAACTAAAAAAAAATGTTTGCTACTAAGAACAGAAAACAGAATTACAAATTGCAATAGGCCCTCCCTGGCTAGACAAATAGGTTTTACAAACTTCTAAAATGCAATAAAATTAAGTCAGTTAACAAATGTACCTTTCACAAAACTATGACGCTTGAACTACACAATTACAGATATAAAAATTCATTTATGTTTTTAATATTTTATGTTTTTATGAAAGAAGAAAGTTCACTCATAACCATGCATTCAGTTATTTTTAAAAAGTTTGTGTGCATAGAATGCCTCAGGAGTTTTATTAGGCATCTGGCAAGGACAACATGTCACCTTGTCATGAGAGTGAATCAAACAGGATGACTGAGTACAGGATACTGTCTGTGATGTCAGTAACTCTGCTGACAGTGAGTGGATTTCTGGAACTGCAAAACATAGTGATGAGTTTGCATTTTCATTTATATTTACAGAAGAAATGGTCCTTTTCAAGTGATTAAAACTGGAAATATTAAAGAAAATTAAGACAAAAATGCCCCAAAGCATATTCAAATGATACATTGATTTTGCAATTTCCATGTTTGTATATAGGCATTAATATTAATTAATTATAGCTTTTTGCATCTCACTCAGAATTCACAGGTTAGATTTTTTAAATGTACTGCAATTATTTCTTTTTATTTTGTCCAAAAACTATATTCATGATTTACAATAACTTAGTTTTTATAGCTGCTAAATAATCTATATTTTGTACAGTAATTTATTTCCTCTGCATATCTCCTATATATTCATATTTAATACCATTTATTTACTTTATTAATTATATGTTTCAATTAAAGTTAGCATTCAATGTTATTTTGTATTAGTTTCAGGTGTACAGCATAGTGGCTAGACAGTCAGATACTTTATGAAGCAATTCCCCCCAGATATTTAAAGTACCCACTTGGCACTATACATGGTTATTACAGTACTATTGACTGTACTCCCTGTACTTTACTTCACATCCTCATAACTAATCTGTAACTACCAATTTGTAGTTCTTAACCCCTTCACCTTTTCTGCCCATCCTCCAAACCCCCCTCCCTCTGGCAACCATCAGTCTGTTGTCTGTATCCGTGAGTTTGTTTCTATTTAATTTGTTCATTTATTTTGTTCTTTAGATTTCACATATAAGTAAAATCATATATATTTATTTTTCTCTGACTTACTTTCCTTAGCATAATACCTTCTAGGTCCATCCATGTTGTTGCAGATGGAAGACTTCATTCTTTTTATGGCCAAGTAATATTCTATTGTATATATGTGCCACTGCTTCTTTATCCACTTGACTATTGATGGTCACTTAGGTTGCTTCCATATATCTTGGCTATTATAAATAATGCTGTAATAAATATAAGGGTACATGTATTCTTCTTAATTAGTATTCTGGGGGTTTTATGGGTAGACATTCAGAAGAATTGCTGGGTCATAATACGGTTCCATTTTTAGTTCCATATTGTTTTTCATAGTGGTTGCACTAGTCTGCATTTCCAGCAAGGGTTCCCTTTTCTCCAAATCCTCACCCACTATTAGTATTTTTTTTAAATGACTCCAGGAAGCTAACATGCTTGTAAAAAAACTAGTTATACTTAAAATAAACAGCCAGGAAGTATGATTTAAAGTTATAAAATGCAATATTTGTAACTAATTTAAGTGAGTAGTAAGAAAAATTAAATACTCAATGTCCTTTTCAGCAAAAAAGGATTTCATTCTTTCAAAATATTATTATAAACATATTATTTTAGCAAATGTTTCCAATAAGCCCTTAAAATGAAAATGAACATGTCTGGTTTTTTCTCATGTCCAATTTACATAAAGCATTTCTGTTGCTAATCTTGCTTGACTTGCCAAAGAATGAATTACTATTAGCACAGGAGAAATTAGGTAGCCTCATCGTGCTCAGTGTCTAAGGGCCAGTGTTCTAGTTAATGTGAAAACAGTAGGGGTAAAACAACACAGTCATAAAACTGCTCTTGCAGCAAATGGAAGAGGATCCTTACGATCATAACCAACTCTGCTAGACACATCTCAGAGGCGGTACCCCTTTGCCGATTACTAGAAGGATCCTAAGAGATGGTTCACTTAGGTTTTGTTTTAAATATGATTGCAACAGGTTTTTCCTGTGAGAAACCAAGTTTCCAGTCCTGTCTGCATTTATTATTTAGCTATGAGAGCTGAGGGATACAACAAATACTGAACTCCAAGATTAGCCTTCAGTTTCCTTGCATTTTTTAAATAAGGTCTTTACAGTGTAGATCTAAAATCCATGTCATAGAACCTCTGATGATGTGGTCCCCTCCCAGGTGGGGGGACCAGAGGGTCCTGGGAGCCTTGGGGCGACAGGGCCCCGCTGTACATCCGACTGGGAGCGCGTCCAAACTCGGCACATGGAATGAGTGCTTGCATTCCAATTTAAGAACTGCTTTCCAACACCTATGACCAAAGATGGCTTCACATTTTGGAGTTTCATTGTTGGGGAAATAAAAGCCTCAGTTCTATAAAAAGACACGACATTAAAAGGCAAAGAAACATGAAACACAGCTTTCTAGAGAGATAAGGGGAAAGAGGCCCTCCGGAGGAGGAAGCCGACCCAACGAGGTGGGTATGATGCAGGAGCCTCGCGATCAAAGGACGGTGCAGCGTGTTCATACTGGAGATGAGGTGCCAGGCTCCAATCTGTAGTCTTTGTCTTAGAACTGGTGACCTTGAAAAAGTTTATTCATCTATTAATGGGGGTGATGGAAGCACCATCTTTACAGAACTGTTGTTTAAAAAGGTAGCTTAGGAAAGTTTCTACTACATACTGACTTGTCAACTCATGCTAACTGTTATAGTTTTCTCTAAGGATCAAAATATTGTTTGAAAGAGATAGAAATAAAAACCAGGAGATGGTCATAGCTACTGTACTTTATTACTCCTGAGATGTTGCAGGCTTTCAACAGGCATTATTGAATTCATTTGATCTTGTCTAGGAAAATTAATTCAGCAACTAAGTTAATTGAAATTTTTTGTAAAACAACTTTAATGAGATATAATTAATATGTAATAAAAAAACTGAACTGCACATATTTAAAGTATACAAAATACATTTTGATGTGTGTATATAAGTAAATACACATATATATGAATATATATTGACATGAATATGTAGATGTATAAATATGTGTGTATATCTTGGGAAATTATTGCTACAATCAAGATAATAAGTGTATTTATCAACCCCTAAACTCTGTGTGACTTTTATAATCCCTCTCTCTCATACCCCTCCCTGCCTCTCCCGGGGTGCTTTTGGTTTGGCTTTTAACCCTCAGCATAATGATTTTGAGATTCATCCACATTGTTGCATGTACCAGCAGTGTATTACTTCGACTTACTGAGTGATATTTTATCCTGTGGATATACCATAACCTTGTCATTAATTCACTTGTTAATGGGTATCTGGGTTGGTTGCAGCACTAGGCTGTTAGAAGTAAACGTGTTATGACAATTCTTGCACAAGTTTTGTGTTTTACTTCTCTTGGGTAAACACCTAGGAGAGGAATGGCTGGATCATATGATAACTCATTTTGAACTGTTTAATAAGCTACTAAAATGTATTCCAAAATGATCGTACCATCTTACATTCTTATTAGCATTGTAGGGGAGCTCTGGTTCTTCAACATCCTCACTCGTAATTGTTCATTTCCTTCATTCTAGTAGAAGTGCGGTGTATGTAATGGTGGTTTCGATATGCTTTTCTGTGATGACCAGTGCTCTTCAGCATCTTTTTGTGTGTTCATTTACAACCTGTGTATCTTTTTTTATGAAGCATTTGTTCAAATATTTTGCCCATTTTTAAAATTCTGCTGTTTGCTTTGGAATAATAATATTTTAGAGTGCTTTATGTATTGGATACAAATCTTTTATCACATACATAATTTATAAAATATTTTCCTAGTTTGTTCCTTACCTTTGTGTTGTCTTAGCAGGAATTTTTTTTGAGGAGTACAAGTTCTCAAATTTGATGAAATCTGATTTATCAATTTATTGTTTTTTGTTGCATGCTTCTGATGTTTTATCTATAAAATCTTTGCTCAG
The DNA here is from genome assembly GCA_004027735.1 of Carollia perspicillata. NCBI lineage: Eukaryota > Metazoa > Chordata > Mammalia > Chiroptera > Phyllostomidae > Carollia > Carollia perspicillata. The sequence continues at coordinate 14,569 of PVKM010004916.1, forward strand.
CCTAACATCACAAAGATTTTTTAGAATGTTGTTTTGTCATTTTAAGTTTACATTTAGATTTATGATCCTTTTTAAAATGGTATGAGGTATATTGAAAGTTCATTTATTTATGTTTGCATGAGGATGTCCATTTGTTGAAAACATTATCATTTCTCCATTTAGTTGCATTATCAGTTGTCAAAATTTGTGTAGTCTATTTCTGGGCTTTCTATTGCATTCCATCTATTTATCTATCTTGATACCAATACCAACAGGGCCTTGGTACTATAGCTTATACCTCTCAAAATTAGGTACTGTATCTTCCAAATCTTCCCAATTGTTATTCTCAAAGTTTTTGTCTATTCTAAGTCTTTTCATTTGCATATGAATTTTATTATATTTTGAAAAATTTACCAAACGATACATTTTAAAGATTTCATTTATTTCTTTTTAGTGAGAAGGAAAGAGAGGGAGAGAGAGAGGGTGAGTAATATTGATGTGCAAGAGAAACATAAATGTGTGGTTGCCTCTCGCACATCCCCACCTGGGGACCTGGCCTTCAGGAATGGTGCAGGAATGCAACATGTATCTCCATTTATTTAGGTCTTTATTTCCAGCAACTTTGCAGCTTTAAATGTATAGGTCTTGCACATATTTTGTGAGATTTATCACTAAGCATTTCATATTTCATGATATGGTGGCACTGTTCTTTTTCAATATCAAAATGTCTATTTCTAGGATACATGTTTAATGGCTTTGATCTTCTTTGGTGTTGGGAAGCAAATCCTCAAGGTTTAGCTCATATGATAATGCAGACAGAAGGCAACTGTGAGAGAATGTTCACCAGGTTTCCATTGTTTCCTCCTCCTCCCCAGATCTCAGAGGCTGGGTTGCCATAGAAAAGGCATGCAGGACAATGGTCAGGAGAGCATTGTCCATATTCAGTCAGAAATATTAGTGTTAATAAAATTCTGCATAATAAGAAATAATCCCAACTATATCCATGTCTTTCATCTAATTCATTTGCCAACCTGGAGGCAGAGGAGGAGTAGGCACAAGGACTTGCTAATTGACTGTTTTGTCAAGACAGAACACTTCTTGAATTAATTTACAGGGAATACTTCAAAATACTTAAAATTTCTTTCATGTATTCAATGACTCAATGCAGGAAGAAAGCACTGACTCCAGTTGATTAATACTCTGTAACGCTGACTAGGATGATAAGCAAAAAGGGAGAGGGAACACACAGAATGGATTATATCAGAACAGAGAGAAATCTCCAAGTACACATCTTCACTTTACTGGAAATGAAAGGACTGCACTGTCCACTAGTGAGAGTTTTGACATGTTATAACAGACTGATCATTGAGCCTCCACGTGACATCTGCATTTAATCGTCTGATATGGCTCTGGAAACACAATAAAGGATGAGTCCACTCTTTACATTCTCAAATATGTCCTCTACTGCTCATATAGGGAGTGCCTAAAGAATTCCATTTCCTTTCCCCATTTTTACATCATTTAAGTAGATACTTCATTCTTCTCAACAAATATGCATCTATTGAACTCAGGTCTATTTTAGACTATTAGATATTTTTATTTGCATGTAATATTATGTGAGCAATCAGCTTTCCGATGTTAGTAGGGTCAGATTATTATAAAATAGACAAAGTTTAGATGCACTGCAAAAGCTTAATTATGAAAAAATTACTAAATTGCCAAAGAGATTACTAAAAATTTACCATGTAGATAATTACTACATCTCTAAAGATACAATGTTAGGATGAATTACGCAAGCAAATAAACTAAATCTCAAATCAACTGTTACTTATTTGTTTCTTGCTAGATTGCACAGTTATTGATGCAGTTGAGTGGGATAACTAATGGATTCCCTCTCCTAAATTAACTAGATTAACAAAAGTGAAATTATTAGAATTGTGTCTAGCACTATATAACTATTTATTACTAGCATTTTTACTATATGTATCATCATCTAAAATAAGCATAGGGAATTTATGGTGAAGATCTATTAGGTTTTAATGAATAAATTCAGTAAGAGTTCCTTTAGAACTCTAGGCAAAATACAAATGGCCAGACAGATTGGCTATTTGCAAATTTATTGTTGCACATAATAATTACTGTATTTTATTGAAGATTTTCTATTGCCAAATATTTGGCTAAGTGTTTTGGTAAATTATTTCAGATGTTCAATTTTCACAACAACTTAAGGGAAGTTTATTAGCCTCATTTTATTAAAAAAATAAAGTTTAGCCCTGGCTTGTGTAGCTCAGTGGATTGAGCACGGGCCTGCAAACCAAAGAATCGCGGTTCGATTCCCAGTCAGGGTACATGCCTGGGTTGCAGGCCAATTCCCAGCAGAGGATGCACGAGAGGCATCCATACATTGATATTTCTCTCCCTCTCTCCTTCCCTTCCCCTCTAAAGATAAATAAATCAAATCTTTAAAAAAATAAATAAAGTTTAGAAAAGTAGGGTAATATAATGCACAATAATCAGATTAGTTTATAAAGCCTCACACTTAAGACCCATATGTTGACCAGTACTTCTTCCATATTGCTATAGTTTACATAAACTCACTCGAAAGGTGATTTACAGATGTAGCTGTAAGTGGTTGGTCTGGTTATCACAATTTAATTCAGCAAATATTGATCAAGTATTTACCTTGTCATATCAATAAAGTTGATTCTATGCATCAGTTCTGTCCAATCTACCTATTGTCAGGTGTATGAAAGATATCTAAATTTGTGCACCTAGGGAAGTGCGAAGTAGAAGCTTTTTTAAAGCCTTTAGTCTCTAATAATAGTCGTTAATTACCTCTTTACATGGTATCTCTAATTTTTTATTATTCTTTTACCCAAAGCCCTCACAATCATCCATGCCCTCAGGTCAGTAGGTTACACTATGATGTTAAATGCCTGTTTAATGACATTTCTTATTCTCTGATATATAGATAATTATAACTCATTGGTTAGCTTACATTGTGTAAAAAATCTGTTTGCAAGGGCCTTCAAGAGTTTAAAATTTCTGAAAATGATCAGACCTCTGCTTGAACGCAATTACTTGAGAAACAGCACTGTTCTCAAATGAAGATCATGGCCATAACTCAGGATAAGAGCAGTTCTGGGAAACAGAAAGCATCAGCCTTTAAAGGTAAGGCACTTACTGAGCAAATTAGTCACAACTTACTCTTAGCCTGGTGTTGAGCACTTGGATAGTCACTGTTTCAACCAAATGAAGATTGACTAAGAAACAGATGTGCTTAAAGCTAAGCTGAAAAAAAAAAAAACCCTGTAATACAGATGGCTCATTTTATTTGCCTATCGATTACATTGTGTTCAGGTCTCAGGAGTATGAAATGGGTATTGGCAAACGGAGACATGCCCAAATGCAGATGACAGAGATTTGTGAATCATGCCACACAGAATATGACTGAGCCCCTGGGTTTGTTTACCCTGGGGAAGAGAGGAACAAGAGAACATATTCACAGCATCTAAATATTTAAGAATGTTTCATTTAGTTTTGAGTAACTCATAAAAACAAATCAAAGCATAAGCAGTAGTGAGGAAACATTTTTTTATTCAATGCAACATGTAGTTGCCAGTAACCTGAGTTGTCCAATGAATATGGTAGTGAGTTCACTGCCTTTTGAAATTATGAAGTCATAAGAAGGCTTAATTAAAAAAAGTCCTTAGGAAGTGCCGATCACACATTCCTCTTTTCACTGGTGAGGAAAGAGAGCCCCACAGAAGCCACCTGTCATGCTTACGATTGTGTCACTGTTGGTGGCAGAGCCAGAGCTTGTCTGCCCAAGGTGTTTCTGCTCACTGTGGCCCAGTGACAGAGTGCAGATGCTGGGTGATCAACAGTATCATGGAAAAGGGGCTGGATCATTGTAAAGTTGAACTAGGTCACCTCCAAGAGGTCTGCTGCATCTCAGGGCCTGTGTTTCTAATTTGGGTATTACCGATTGATATACAGAGTGGAGCAAAAGTGGGTTTATGCTTGTTTGGATGGAAGATAACACAATGATTAATAAATAATAATATAATAAACTCTTTTTGCATACTCACAACTATAAACCTACCTTTGCCCTATCCCATATTTGGTTTATTAAAGAATGAATGGTTCATTTATTGCAACTAAATGTCATTTCTCTTCTGGGAGTGCTGCTGTATGCAGTTGGTCAAATCACAGAATTAGCAAGGTGCCCTAAGAAACATCTATTCCTCTGGGGTAGGTGAATGTAGGCAAAGCCCAGAGGTGTTTCTGACAGTCTCTTTTGGACTTAAATAGAAACTGGCCCTTTATTATTCTTTTACCCAAAGCCCTCACAACCATGTTTGCCCTCAGGCCAGTAGGTTACACTATGATGTTAAATGCCTGTTTAATGACATTTCTTAGTCTCTGATATATAGATAATTATAACTCAGTCCACTAAGAGCTCAGAGTGCTACCCCATCATGGATATCATGATGCTTAATAGGGAGGGCATCCTAATACAATGCAGAACCAAGTAATTAGAGGAATATAGAATTGTTTGGAAAAAGGTGAAAAGGAGATTTGTCTAGATCATTCTTTGGTCCTAAAATTGTATTATATATTCCTTTTGAAAGATGTAATTGATAGACAGGCATGAGCAGAAAAATAGGCCTGAGCAGGAAATAGGCCAGGTATTAATTGTCATCTGGGGGGGAAGTCTCAGGTGCCAAACAATGGACAAAACTAGAGAAAACAAGTATTACAGGCTAGGACCTTACCCTCAGGGTGATCTTTCCTTCCCTGGTATGTTGCTAGTCATGCTGCTTAGAACTCCCCTCATATTGCTAGTCATGCAGTTTAGACCACTGACCTTTCCTCCCCTAGCATGTCACTAGGCATGTGGTTTAGATTCCATTAGAGGAACAAGGGACCGCAGAGTAACCTTATGCAACTCTCATGCAATCCCTTGCTAGAGCACTCCCTTAAGCATAAGCCCTTGGGACAATTAGGTTATGACCCACATCCAATGTTAGGAACAAACTCTCAGGTCTATTGATTACAGAGAGAGAGTCTTGGTCAAACTAGAGATAACATACAGGCTTCAGTTGTGTTTCAGCTCAAGCCCAGAAAGGCAGAAAAAACAGATAAAGTGATACAATGGCTGACACCAGAAATTAGCTACCCCCTACCCTGGCACCAACCAATCAATAGAAACCATGACCCTGAAAGGACACACCTAAAAAACTGACAAATATTTTATTGAAATCCTCCCCTGGAGACCTCCCCACAAATTCCTACTGTTAGAAATCAGATAAAAAATCCTTAAGGCAAGGGACCCGGGGTGTCCTCTCTCTCCAAAGCACACCTGTACCTTTGTTTGTATCTAAAGCATGTATCTTTGCTTTCTCTCTCTTTAGCTCCAAGGCCCTTTCTTTTGCCTTTGTAACTTGTTTCCTGAGTCCATGCAGCCCAACTGGCTCATTTCTATCTCTGTGGCTTTCTGAAAACACTTCTTGCTTTGGATTTCCTGGCTCAAAATTCTCTCTTAGCCTAACTCAAGAATTGTGGTCTAACTCTGCGCCATTAACACAATGATCAGAAATACCTTCATCTTCACCTTCTAACCCATTCAATCTCATCAACTGACAAATTTCACATTAAAATTTTTCTTACTTTTGAATATTATGAAAGATGAGCTTATTATATGCCTAAAATTTTAGAAATTTGATTCTAGTTTTGCTAGGTGTAGCAGGAATTTTGTTAATACAATGTTGATAATAAAGGTAGTAATAAGAGTTAACATTTATTAAGTAAAAATTACATTCCTTATGTCATAACTGGTGAGTTAGATATCACTATTGTTGGAAATTATATTGTTGTCAACCTAAATTTACAAAATTTAAAAAGCAGTTCTCTAAACAGGTTAAGGTCTTGAAAACATAACACAGCTCAGAAATAGGCAATTAGGGATTCAAACCCAGATCTACCAGCATAATAGAAAGACTGAAATGGAGAGAATGAAAAGGAGTACACAATACAGAGGAGGGTTAGGAACAAAGACTTGTGTTTAGCAAAAATAATTTTGAATATGACAAAAGCTGTCTTTTTGTTATGGCTATAATACCATTTGAAGAAAAAGTCTTACCTCTCTTATTGTCAAGGCAGTGATTAAAGCTCTTTGTACCATCTTTTAGTATTTTGTTATGTAAACCATCATAATTAATCTGTTTTATTCATTTCTGCATTCTTTATTTACTAATTCAACAAAACCTTACTGAGCAGCTGGTATGTGGCAGGCACTATATCTGATACAGAATATAATGGAGAGCAAAACAGACACAGCCTTTGCTCTTCTGGATCTGTGAGCCTAGTGGGAAAGACAAACATAAATCAAGTAATTTCACAAATAAACATGTGATTAGAAACTGAGATGCATTTTATAGACATGATAGAGATACTTGATGCCACGATAGTATATAACAAATGTGTTAGTACAGTTTTTTTTTAGAGAAAGACGCCAAAAGCCTCTTTGAGAAAAGGGAGAGGCAGCAGAAGCTAGGGGAGTCATCAAGTAGAAATGTAGGTGTAACCCCTAGTGGAGGAGAGAGGGGAAAGGCAGGTTAGTTTGATAAGTGCCTCAGGGAGTAGCCAAGCCAGGGCCATCTGTCAAAGGAGTCCTTCATTTCCCCTCCATGTTTGGTCATTGGCTGGAGGCAGCGTGTGGAAGTATGACTTCCAGGAGCATGCGGGGGTGAACCACTTACAGTTAGAGGTCCGAGAATCTCACTCTCATGGTGACTACAACAGGACAGTGACGTGGATGGTCAGAAAACATTTTCCTAAAGAAACAGTGGTTACCTGAGATTGGAGCGGTGAAAGGCCCTTGGGAGATGAATGGAATGAGTGGACAAGCGGTGACTGAACTGTATAAAGCTTTTATTATTTTTTATTTTGGTTTGGATTTTTCTGCAGTTTAAAACTATATTTTTCCAGCTTTGTTGAGATATAATTGACATATAACATTGTAAAAGTTTTAAGGTGTACAATGTGTAAATTTGATAAACTTAGATATTTCATAATGAACTATCATGTCACATAATTGCCATTTCTTTTTTGTGGTGAGAATATTTAGAATTTACCTTGTTAGCAACTTTCAAGTGTATAATACAGTATTCTGACCTGAAATCACCAAGCTATACATTAGATCCCCCAAACCTGTTCATCTTATGATTGGAAGTCTATGCCCTTTGACCAACATCTCATTTTTATCACTCCTAAGCCTCTGTAACCCCTTTCCCAGCCTCTATTTCTATGAATTCAGCTTTCTGAGATTCCAAATGTATGTGATATTATACCGGGTTTGTCTTTCTTTGTGTGACTTAATTCACTTAGCACAATATCCTCAAGGGCCATCCACGTGGTTGCAAATGACGAGATTTCCTTTTTTCTCATGACTGAGTAATATTCCATTGTATACATGTACAACAATATAATCTGTGTATTCTTTAAAATGTTTTAAGTTCTGGAGGGGCTCCCCATAAATCTCAATGGCATCATAAAATAATGTAGAGGTCTCAGAAATTAGATAAACTGGGTAATCCTAAGGGATTCCTGGCCCTTAGACATTGGTACTCCAAGACTTCACTGTCCTGTTGTCAGCTTTCTACAAATTACTTAACTTATTACTACCTAAGCTGCAAAATAAATACCATGGCATTTATTATCTCACATACATTCATGATTCATTGGAGAAAGTGTAAATTAGGGGAAGGTGCTGCATTAATTTACTAGTATAATGTTTTTCACCACCTGTTGTATTTTTATAACTAACTGAAATGATCATAGGTTAATTACCCATAGAATTCTGTCCTTCTATGAGTGTGAAAGCTATTTTTGAAACACCACAAAAGGTCAATTCATAGAAATCAAAGCATCCATGTGACTTTTGAGGTTCCTTGGCATGCTATTCTTTTCTCCCTTCTGTATTCTTGAAGTCAGGCTCATTAGGCTCAATGTCAGGGTCAATAGTTTGTAACTGGTGTCTAACTGATTTCAGAATAAACATTTTTAGAATAACAGTTTATATTTTCAAAATCATGATGTAAAAAATCCACCCTTCATAATCACAAAACCCAATACAACCTGAAATATTTCATTGAACAGTTGAAAGTTAGAAAGCTTTTTGATTGATTTTCATTTACAGCTTAGGCATATGCAATGGAGTGAGTTCATGATTGTTAGAAATGTGTGAGAAATAGAAGCAGGAGGAATGGGATGATCTGATCCAAGTGCCTTTATTTCATCCTGTGCTTATAGGCGAGCTGAGTCTGGACTGACTGTAGCCCTGGGGGAAGACAAGACTGTTTTGTTTTTTTTTTTTAAGAAAAAGTGCAGAGTGTGTGGGAGGATAGAGGAGGGGTTAGTCTCTTATTCCTCTGGACAATTGCTTCAGGGGTTCAGGATGTGCCATGGGACAATGGGTTAGATAAAGGGTCAGGCTGTTCCCAGGTGCAGGAGGGTCAGTCTGATCACTGACTATTGTGGCTGGCACCAGATGTCTATTGCACAAGGTGGGAGAGAGTTTCAATTAAGTCTCAGGCTACCAAGGGAGTCAGGATAACTGAGTCATGAGCAGTCCAGTGGGTAAAAAAACTAGCCTGACTGGGTGTTGAGCAGTCTGGCAGGTTGGGAAACTGACTCAACCCTTCCAATGATTAGCTTGGTTAGTCTCTTGGTGGAAATAAGTGAGTTTATCTCAGATGACACCTGTAACTTGGGTAATTTGTGTGATGGATATTAAGCACATCTGCATATTTAATTTGGGGACAATGAACTCCAGATGTGGAAGCAGGATCTTTAGATCTTGAATCTAAAACAACGTTCTTCATATTTTAATGTAACAACAGAGCATTTTTAGTTTCGATTTAACTACAGGTGTCAAATGCTGCTATCAACAGGAACTAGATGAAGGCCTGAGGGCTTGCCCATCTGAAGACTTTTGGGGTCTGCCCTTATTCAAGCCCTTGGTGGATCACTGCTCAGCCTCGCAACCTGCCTCCCTACTCCCATCCACACCAGCTTCAGAACTGCTACAAAAGTGACTGTTTTAAATCACAAAAATCTAATCATGTTATTTCTCAGCTTAAAATTCTTTAACAGCTTGGCAGCGCCTTCTGGCTAATGCCCTAATTCCTTAGCATGGAATCCCTTCACGATCTAGTCCTTTGTTATCCCTCCAAATTCCCTCCTTACTACCCACATTCCATGTCTCCACACCACACATATATTCAGCTCACTGTTTACTAGACATGCTGTGCTGTCTCTGGCTTTGCACTTGCTGTCTCCTCTGCCTACAACTGTATCCCTACTTTTCAACACCTTAGCCAGGCCATCATCTAGTCACTCTTCAGTATAGGCCCTGCTGTCCTTGTAGGAACAAGATGCTTTCTTTGCTGTGACTGTTTTGCCCACCTTTAACAATGTGACTTGCCATGTGTCTGTGCATCTTGGTCTTTCTTTTTTTTAAAGACCTTTTTTAAAAGATAAAATCCATATACAAAAAAACCCACCCATTTAAAATAGAAAATGTAATGAATTCTGTTATAATCACAGATTTGGTTACCATCACCATAATCTAATTTCAGAACATTTTTATTGGCCCAAAAGAAAGTCCCATACCACTAGCAGTTACTCCTCCCCTTACCTCTTCCAATCTTAGCAACAACTAATTTATGTCCTGTCTCTTTATTTACCTATTCTGAATATTTTACATGCTGGGGATTGTATAATACATGGTCTTTGGTGAATGGCTTCTTTCATTTAACATAGTATTTTCAAGGTTTATCCATGTTGTAGTATGATATTTGCACTTTATTCCTTTTTATGAACAAATAACATTCCATTGCATAGATGTGCCACATTTTATTTTACCATTCAACAGTTGATGGAACTTTGAGTTGTTTCTACTTTTTAGCTCTTATAGATAATGATGTTATGAACATTCATATTCAACTTTTTTTGAAGAAATGTTTTCATTTCTTTTTAGTATGTATCTGGCAGCACAATTGCCAAGACATACAGAAATTTTATACTTAACATATTGAGAAATGGCTAAATTTTTCCCATAGTGGCTATACCATTTTACATTCTTATTAGTAACATGTGAGTGTTCTAATTTCTCTTCAACCTCAACACTTATTTTCTGTTGTTGTTGTTGTTGTTTTGTTTTCTATTACAACTGCCTTAGTGAATGCAAAGTACTATCTCACTGTGGTTTTGATTTACATTTCTCTAATAATTAATGATTGAGTATCTTTCATAAGATTATTGAACATCTATGTATCTTCTTTGGAAAATTCCTATTCAGATCACCAATGTTTATATTGAGTTATTTGACTTGGACTTTGTTGAGTCATTGGTGTATCATATATTCTGGATACAGAGCCTTTATCAGTAACTAGTTTCTAAATATTTTCTCCTATTCTGTGGTTATATTTTTACTTTCTTGATAGTATTGTTTATAAGATAAGTGTTTTTAATGGTAATGAAATCCATTTTTTCTTTGATCCATTTTGAATTAATTTTTATGTGTGGTGTCAGAAAGAAATTCAACCTAACTTTTTAACTGTGGATATTCAGTTTTCCCAATACTATTTGTTGAAAGACAATTTTTCTCCAATGAATTATCTTGGCATCCTCATGAAAAATCAATTGGCCATAAATGCAAGGCTTTATTTATAGACTGATAGAAGTAACTCCAAATTCCAGCATCCAAGGTCCCTGTGGGGCCCCACAGAAACACCATTATTCTTCTAAAAAACTATCTAATTAGCTTAGAATGTATCTAGAGTCACATTCTCTCCATAGAGTCTTATGTATTATGTATTATGGCTTTACCCTTTCCTTACACAAAACTTTGACACATGGGCCCTGGCTGAGTAGCTCAGTTGATTAGAGCCTCATCCTGATATGCCATGGGTTGTGAATTCCACTCTGGGTCAGGGCACATACAAGAATCAACCAGTGAATGCAAAAATAAGTGGCACAGCAAATCAATGTTTCTCTCCCCCTCTCTTCCTCCCTTTCTCTTTCTAAAATCAATAAATTAAAAAAACACACACAGAAAGATGTACATCTTATGGTATATTTAAGGCAACAAAAAACATTCTTTAAATCTGTCTGGGGCTCTTTTTGTCACCAGGACTCCAGAATCTGACCGACAAGTCCCAAAGAAAGAGAGATGAGTTGCTGGGTGGCTTAGACTAAGGACAGATGGTCAGACCTCTAGTGAAACAGAATAATAAAGACATGCTACCATCATGTTACTGCAGACATGTGCTGACATCCACAAAAGTAGGTCATATAAGGGGTCACTATAATGAATTGCCTTTTACCTTGTTTTCATTATTGCTTTCAACAGACTCTGCTTACTCTCCTAGTCAACCTGCATTCTCTTATGTCGTAATTTTTTTGTAGTTTCTAGTAGGAAGTAATGGCTAAGTGAAGAGTCTTACTTGTCAGAATTAGGTTAAAATCTCACTTCTATCACTTATTAGTTATGAGATTCTAGAAACGTATGTGGCCTCATTAAGTCCTGGTCTCCTTATCTGGAATAAGAATCCTTATTTCACAGAATGATAGAGATTTAAATGAGGTCTTACTAATGCAACAATTATGAATGGCTTGCATATACATAAAACTATATATTTAAATTACCAGTATCTTTAGCTTCTATATTAATATGAATTTAAAATTATGAGCTGCAACAATAATAACTCAAGCTTAATATGTGTTAAAATGGCTACCTGAGTCCCAATATAAGGTAATATTGATTTCAGACTACTTGTGGTATGTAAATAATACATCAAGAAAATAATGAATAGCAAAATATAATATTCTTGTTTAGTGAGATAATGAAATGAATTTCGTTATGATTATTAAATCCAGTACCAAGTGTTCATGGAAACCATACTACAATGATAAACTAGTCCATTCTAGTTAATAGGAATATGGTCAGAGCTTTTACTCTTCCTAGAAAATGAAAAAGCATATGAAATACAGAAGGGACTAAATAATGACAATGATGTCCTTAATTCTCCTCTAGACTAGGAACTCCTCTAGACACAACTCATAGTTTTTATATTTGAAACTCCATTACCTAACAGGACTGCCTGTTAAATATATGTTTAATGAATGCAGGATGGAAGGAAGGAGGAGAGGAAAGAAGAAGGAAAGAAAAAAAGAAAAAGCTAACCTGGATTGACTTCACCTTATAATATACCTTTCTCTTGATTGTGGTCCTTTCATCCCAACCCGAAAACTATAATACAATTTTATCAACCTATATTTATTCTCTGTGTGTCCAGCTTTTTGTTATATAGTTTTATAATTGTAGTATTGATGATCATCAACAATTTAATAATATTATTTTATGAATCTATCCTTGAATGTGGCATTTATTACATGAAAAATATTCAGTGTCTTAACTCAAGGAGGTCACTAGTGTGAGGATTTCCCTTGTCCTCAGAGGGTGTCAGGAGCCTATTTTCTCAGTGGGGATTCTGTAACATCCACTTTCCTGTTCCTCCTGCCTGGCTATGTTGAGCCATGTGAATACAGTTTGAGCCCTCCTAGACATAATACCAAGATGGAAACAATTGAACAAAATAAACTTGGAAAAATCTATTCATTTTTCATAGCAAATTATGTTTATTCCCATTGAATCAAATTTTAGCCTTTGTACTTTTCCTCCCTCTTTCTTACCACAAAACTTTTCTCCCTGCAGTTGCTGCTGCAATAATGTGCATCTCTCCCCTAGTCCTATAGATTAGTTACGTCTGGATATAAAATGATCTTCTTTTGAGAAAATAGCTACAGTAAACCATTCCAAATAAATCAAGTGATGCTTAGGTTCAGGATTTTAAATAATTCATGAGTTCTCAGGGTTTACATGGAGTTCTGGAGAAAACTATCCTGGAAGATAAATATTTTATGAGAGTTATATTTCACTAGTAGTTTTCTACTAGTTAAAAATATTTTATTTTTAAAATGTCTGTTAGTTTTGACTATACAGCAAAAGGCACCATGAACAAACTTTAAAGCCAATGAACTAAAATAATTTATTTCATGTATGTGTATGTATATAAATATACAGTAATTTACCAAAAAATTTATAATGTCTCATAAACATATGAAAGTATCAGCAATGTCACTATTGGTCTTAAATAAAACTTAAAACATGAGATGATATATTTCTTCAGTAGACTAACTATACTTATAAGATTAATAATACCCAGTGCTGGTAAGAAAATGGGGAAAAATACTCTAATATACAATCAATAAGAGCATAATTACTATGCACTTTTAAAATGCAATTTGTTTGTGTTTCTAAAAACAAGAAGGAAAGTGTTCATCAGAAATGCATTTGCATAAACACATAAAAGCAAATACAAAAATATGGTTTAATAGCAAAACCTTGGGAGGGGGAAATAAACAGGGTCTGGCACAAATAATCCCCCTTTTTACTATAAAATCTTGTACTACAAAATAATAAGCATGTACTTCTCTTATATAATATCACACTCAAGCACACCATATGACATTTTAGGTTAAACGTTCAAATTAAAACTATAAATCATTACACCCATATTATTCCCTACTAACCACAGTCCAGCAGGTGTTACTTCTGCCGGACCCTCTATGTTAATAATGAAATGAATTTGTTTCTTATTAAACATCCATCCATTCATAGCAGAGATTACTAATGAATCATTGAAGAGCATAAAGACACATGTAAAGACGTGGGTGCTTTCCAAAGTACAAATATTGAAGCAAGAAACAGGCATTGCAAAAAGTAAGTACAGGATGAATCACATAGTTATAAATAGAAAGCAAAAAAAGCTGAATGTATAGGTATTTGATGTAAATTAAAGAATATACTGAAAGTTGCACACCCAAGTGTAGGCTGTGGGGGAGGTTAAGGATGGAGCAAGACATCAAAGGAGGATTTGCATTTTTCATTTTTTTATATTTCTGTTATTTTCATCTTTACAATGAGATGTATTCACTTTCAAGACTAAAAACTTCCAATAAAAATAAGAAAGCAATCTTACTCTTTCCAGATAAGAAGTACTCAATATTTTTGGACTCTTCTTGGGGAAAACAGTTGAAGCAGAGTTTGTAAGCACTGATGAACAAGTAACACCCAGTGGTGTTACTACTGGGTCCCTGGTTTGTGTGGCTCAGTGTTTTGAGCACTGGACTGTGAAGCAAAAGGTCACTTGTTCAATTCCCAGTCAAGGCACATGCTCGGGTTACAAGTCAGGTCCCCAGTAGAGGGTATGTGAGGGGCACCCACACGTTGATGTTTCCCTCCCTCTCTTTATCTCTTCCTTTCCCTCTCTCCAAAAATAAATAATTTTAAAAAAATTTTAAAAAAGAAAAATGTAAGTAGTGACAGAGCTTTCAAGAATATGTTTTTTGTATGAGCTGATTTTATTTTTAACATGTTTAACATTTTCTAATAAAGTTGTAAATCCTTAAATAACAAAAATCATGCAAATGTGTGAAATCTACTTTCAAGCCAATGAGAAAGGCCAAGATATTTTGATAACGGAGAGCAGCTCATTTTTCTGTGTAATCCTGTAGATGTTTATTAACAGTTCAAAGACCTGAACTCTGGGTCTTGTTCTACTACTTCTCTTTATCACATATGAATTTATTAAAATTTAACAAAAGCCAAATCGTTACCTAGTTTCCATTGTGCTCCATAGTATTGCTTATTATTCAGTATGCATGAGTATAACTAATGCTTCACACATAGTAAACCATATGTAATATTTATGGCAGCCCTCCATAAGTACGACTGTGTGGTTAACCGGAACTGTCCTTTGAGGAATGAGAATGGGAACTGCCTCTCCAATAACAGGTCCCTTAAATGGTTGTGGAAATGTGTGGCTGCATCGCCTCTAAGTAATCAGCATATTCAAGCTTGCAGTAGACTAGAATGTGAAAGCAAACATATGCTTTGTTTAGTACAGAAAATTCTTTACCAAAACAGTTAAGCTTTCTCTTGCTGGTCATAATTTTAAGGAAAGATTAATTTGACATACAAGAAAGAAGACATACTACAGCTTGGAAAAGAGAAAATGGAATTTCTTTCTTGCTAACGAGGAAAGTACAGACTGAACCTTAGTCCTATAACATATATGAGGCAAGTCTTCTCTTCAAATGTTTTTGATGAATTAGGAACAAACACAGTGTTTTTAATAAAATGCCTCAAGAAAAAAATCATTGGTGCTGGGAGATGCTTAAACATGAAGGCTGGAGGGAGGTTAGGGGGTGGAGGGACTGAGGGAAAAAAAGAAAAAGGACTCATGGACATGGATTGGGGAGTATAATGAGATTAAATAGTAATGGAAAAAACACAATAATATTTTTTTAAAAAGAAAATAAAGACTGAAGAATAGGGATAAAAAACATAGTGATTAAAATCCTTTCCAATGTAAATTCAAACTAGAGTGAGAGTGTTGCCATCAACCTCTTTGAAGCTTTTAGGTAAATTATAGTCTTTTTGTTCAATTCTTCCCTTAGCTGAGGAAACCAAGGATAGGTAAAAGGACTTGGCATGGCTGGCCACCTGGCCGCCTGTGGTACACCCTCACGGACTATTGCATATTTAAAGTAGTTATCTATATTTGTACAGAGTGTGGTGAAAGTAGGCTTATACTCATTGTTATGGAAAATAATACAATAAGTAAGAAATAATAATATGAGAATAAACTCTGTTTCATGTACTCACAACTATAAACTTACTTTAGCCTCACCCTGTATATATCTAATTGGTTTGGGGGCACTGGTATTAGCTTGTGCAAGGGAAGGATTAGAAATTTTGGCAAATTTATGCATTATTTTATTATCCATTCATTCATGCATCCATTAGCAAGCACTAATTCTGTGGCAGGCACTCTGATACACTGGCACCTAAAATAAAGAAAACAGTTTCTGATTGCAGGGGCCTCCAGTTCCGTCAGAACCATCATGAAGGTATGACCACAGCAAGTGTCGTCAGTCTGTGTATTGTGTTACTGTGTTAGATGAGGACACATTTTCTGGTCCTTTCTGTCTCTGTTCATCAAAACTGCCACAGTGTGAAGTCTGCGTCGTAAGCACTGTGAACACTGCCCAAGTCTATTTGTACG